>JAKGSA010000736.1:0-50326 GCA_033558755.1 Philaethria dido
TCAACATTTCCGTTCCCCACTTTCCATCAAATTGAGGCATTGCGTGTTGAGTGGCGGAACTCTACACCGCGCTTTGCCTTGTTACCAAGCCCAAGAATCGAACCCACAACCTGACGCGCTTACAGTCGCACGCATGTGCCTCTGCGACATGACAGGCGTTCTTTATTGAGGATGTTCTTTATTAAATAAATAAATAATAATTAAAAACTTACGTGTAGCGGAAGCGGAAATAGGCCTCGTGGGTTTAACTCTGACAGCGCGGAGGGAACTGCGACCCGCAGGACGAGTTTTTTGCTGGAAAAAGTCAATTTTTATATTACTAGTGTTCCCGTTGACGCTTTAACAACGCGTTGTTCTTAGCAATGTATATGTCACTTTATATAAACATAGATGTCAAACCATGGTAGTGTGTGTAACATTTATTTTATCAATTTGATATACTTTTTATTCATTATTTAAAAAAATATTATCATTGTTCACTCCTTCTATATAAAATAAATGTGTGCCAAGTTTCATGCTCTTCGGTCCGTTTATTTTTCGTAAAAAGGCGTACAAAGTTTTTGCTTCACGTATTTATGTATAGATATAAATAATTTCAGATTGATTTAATGAGAAAATTATATATTTTTTTAAAATATTTATAATAATATAATTATATAAATATCGAATCTAAAAATCAATTGAAATACGATAGATATAAAGGCAGATTAAAATAAAGATGAATGCAGATAAAAATACATCTTAATTGTTAATGGTGGAACTCAACGCCGTAATTTGTCTTACTAGAGTAAAGAAATGAAAATAATTTAAATATTATATAAATTTTCGGGTCAGTGGGAATCGAACCCACAACAATCGTGTTTACAGTAAATATATATATACATATTTTTCGTCTTCGTTCCAAAATTTTTCCACAAAGGTAAGCCGGTTGTTGTATGGACGCCTCGCCACTGATACACAATTAGAAGCTAGGTAAGATATTTTTCTAAAATTAAAAATTGGTTAATATTTTTTTTTACACTCACCGGATCAGCTGTATGTCCGTTTGTGTATTTGTCCTGTAGAGAAGAGAGTGAGGAGAGACTGTCCGTTTGTTTTTGTGACAGATGATGTAGGAAACGCGTGTCTGAATTGCCTGTAAAAAAAAAATATTTTTTTTTAGCTTCACGCTGTATCCCGCATATAGCAGGGTAGCAGGGTTCCCCACTTTACGCTGAATTGAGGCATTGCGTGCTGAGTGGCGGAACTCAACGCCGCGCTTTGCCAAATCCAAGAAAATTAAAAATATTATTGCCTGGAGTGGGAATCGAACCCACAACCTGTCACGCTTACAGTAGCACGCTTGTACCTCTGCGCTACGACTGGCATTTATTATATTTATATTTATTATATTATTATAAAAAAAACATACCCAAATTCAATTTCTGCGCCAATTCATTGAAAAACACCGAACCACCTTCCTTACTGTCTTTCTCATTCTCCCCCAAACTTGGTTCTATTAACTTCTCTACTGGTTTCACGAATATCTTCCCCTTTTCCTCTTCCTTATTCTGGAGGGACTCCAGGAACTCCCTATTCAACTCCTCAGCAGGTTTGGAAGTAATGTTCAGTTCCTCTTTCGTCAGCTCACCAGTTTCATTGTCCAAGATCAGTTTGTCTTGGACCTTATCCATGATTTCCACTTTCGGGGAGGGAGTCCTCAATCTCTTTTCGGGAAGGTCGTGTTTTATCTCTACTTCTCTTACCGGAGAGTCTGTGACGTCAATCGTGTCAATTGTCTTTGGTTCCTCTAGTTTCCCATTCGATAATTTCGGATATCTCTTGCCGTTCCATCTTTCGTGGTGTTCGAATTGAAGGAGATATCTATGATATGAAAATAATGTCTTTTTAGAAAACGTATGAAAATTTGAACGCAGCGGGACTCGAATCCGCGCCATTTGGAAACTATCCAAGCACCCTGCCCACTATGCCATAAGTTGATAGCTCACTATATCGAAATTTTTATACGCTTGTTACAACGTTATGTTTGTAGTTATCATCTCTGTAGAGAGATTTTTACTAATTACTGCTACACAAGATTATTTCTATTCAAAAAAGATTTCGATTTTTAAAAAAAGAAAGATGTTCTCAGTTCGATTGTTTTTTGTTATAGCAAAACTTTTTACCAGTTGAACCAACTTTCATGATTCTTTGTTTATATGATAGCTATTGCTTCTGATGTGGTCCCATTGCACATAGCAGGGTAGACAGAGGAAACCTGAGTGTTAACCTAAAGACATAGTGTTAAGACACTACGTTCTATTAACAATTTCGTTCCCCACTTTCCACCGAATTGAGGCATTGCGTCAGCACTCCACTTCACGCGGCGTTGAGTTCCGCCACTCAGCAGTGGCAGAACTCAACACCGTTTACCTTGTTGTTATTTGTTTAATTAAAGTAATACTTACTTTTCATAAATTCTTCTAAGTCTTGGCGCTCTTTCGGCGTAACGTCGACGCCAGAGCTGATCTCGACAGGAGCTGAACCCTCCGAGTGACGTCACCCATGAATAGAGAGACCGGAGAGATACTGTGAGGGTTGAGAAAGTTTATGATAAGTTACTTTTTTATTTTATTATGTTAGTTTGCTTTCTTAAGGTAGGTTTGTAGGGTAGGTAGCAGTGGTAAGGTGTGAAAATTTTTATTAGGCAAGCCGGTAAATTTAGAGAAGCCGATGTATATTTAGGGAAGTCGGTATATATATTTAGGTTAACCGATATATTTAGAGAAACCGGTATAGGATGTCAAGGTATGTCATTCCAATATTTCACCAGTAGGAATCGAACCCACAACCAAAGTGAAAGAAATAATTTATTTTCATCTTTAATATGACTGAATCGATTTTGGTAACACTTTTACAAATAAATTTATAGTTCTTTTTTTTTTTTTTTAACTTCACGCTGTATCCCGCATGTAGCAGAGGAGGCAGAGGGAACCTGAGAACCGACGTGCGAAGACACTCCTTTCCCCACTTTCGGCCGAATTGAAGCATTGCATGCTGACTGGCGGAACTCAACGCTGCGCTTTGCCTTGTTACTAAAAAAGTACTATCTGAACTATTCAGACAATATTATTTTTGCTTAGCGCTTGTTCCCACTAGAAAATAGTTAATGTTGGAACAAAAGTATCACTCCTTTCTAAGAGGCGGAACTCAACGCCGCGTTTCGTCTGTTTAACTTACCATTTTTAACGCTATGTGATATTTTAATATCGGTTTTGTGTTTAAGAAAGTCCCTAAGTTGTTGAAGGAATGCCTCATCCTTGGCTAGTTCTTGTGGATTCTTCTCTATCTCTTCTTCTTCCTCACTCTGCTTCTCTGGGCCGTTGCGGAGGGATAGTCTTCTTGGTGTCTGAAGAATATGGAGAATAAATACTAAGTGAAATAAGATTTCTCAGCACAGCAAGGCAGGTAGTAGGTATTTCTTTATTTTTAGCTTCACGCTGTATCCCGCATATAGCAGGGTAAGCAGAGGAAACCTAGTGTTAATACACTCTGTTCCCCACTCTCCGCCGAATTTTGGCATTGCTCGCTGAGTGGCGGAACTGAACGCCGCGCTTTGCCTTTTTACCAAACCCAAGAAATGAAAATACAAAATTTTACATTTCCTGGAGTGGGAATCGAACCCACAACCTGTCGCGTTTACAGTCGCACGCTTGTGCCTCTGCGTCACGATGGGCGTTACTTTAACTATTATTTTATTAGGATTATTTTATTAAGATGTTAAGTTTTTGTGGAGCTTGTTTTTTTAGCGTCCAAATTTTTGTTGAGCTTGTTTTTTTTGCAATCCCTAATTTTTATCGACTTTGTATTGTTTTCCGTCCCCTGATCCCTATATAATCTCTTCAGTCTAATCAGCCTCTAGTAACACCGCCGCTAATTTATTGTAATTTACAAAGACAAGCCGATTTGAATCGTGTTATATGTACACTTCGCCAACGGAATATACTCACCCTTGTATCTGGAGTGTTTCTGACAGAAACACTGGACCTGGAATCCGGCGACCTATCCGCAGACCTGTCCCGCGACTGCGCCGCTCTCCGCCGCCTCCCGCGAGGCCTCCCTTTTAGTTTTGGAGCTAAGTGGTTACAGACAAACTCGTGGCCTTCCAGCTCGGGGTATTCAAATGTATCCTGGAATGGTTAAGTTTATGTTTAAAGAAGAGAATAAGAACATTAGTAGAGAAATAAATAGAAGAGAAGGTTTAAATAATAGTTCAAAAACGATGACATTAATATAAGAATATAATAAATTCAAAAAACTCAAAAGAACGATATGGTCTTCTAGTAGCCTTTTCTCTGACAATGAGAAGAAGGAACTTGTCCTTACAATAAACCTTGCCAGTATATAATTAATGAGTAAAACATACATAAATTAATGAAAACATGATTATTTTTTATTATTTATCACATGTTTGAGACAAAGCGCGGCGTTGGGTTCCGCCACTCAACACGGAATGTCTCTAATTCAAACGTAATAGAGAACGGAGTGTCCTGTCACTAAGTTCTCTTACTTACTAATATTTTCCTTAGCCTATCTTCCACACTTACCTTACAATATAATATCCTGGTGTTCTTCGTAGAAGCTGCATATCCTCCCAACGCTGCCACTAAAGAGTCCCTCAGCCAGTCCGCTTGGATCCCCTCGAGCCTGGCCAGGAGAGCCCTGTACCTGCAGTATCGTGGGTACGAGAAGACCACTACTCCTGGGTCGTCGACATCCACCGCTGGAGAGAAGAATAGAAATAATTATATATATTTAATAAAAACAGCTTCACGCTTTATCCCGCATAACAGGGTAGTTAAGATGAACCTAGAGTAAAGACACTCCGTTAACTTTCCGCCCGAATTCGACACATTGCTTTAACAGCGTGGCTTTGAGCTCCACCACTTACCACGCAATGTTTCCAAGTGAGAGTGAAAAGAGAACGGATTCCTAGCTTCTTAGGTACAGTCCAAACCAGTTAAGCTTTAAGTTCTTATCGAGCTATGTCGAAATTCTTATGAAAGGTGCATCAAGTGTACGAGTATAGTTTTTTTTGTTAGATTTACATGTATGAATGTAAGAAAAACTCGCAGACGGTTAAAAGTGGGGCTATTTGATAATTTGCACGTGTTTCCGGATCCGATGAGAATCCAATTAGCTTATTAACTTATTGAATAATAGTGCATTTTCACTCGCCAAACAATTGTTCTTACGAATAATCTTTAGATAACAGAAATAGGTAATCTAATTTTCCCAAATCCATAACTTACTTATAGCACTCTTCTCTCTTTCCACGTCACTAAAGTCCAGCTTAGTGTGATGCAAGGGTGCAGTGAGTCTCGGATCAGATGGGGGTGCGCAGGCCCCCCTCCACACCGCCCTGAGGCCCCATCTCCAGCCAGCACCATTGCAGACCCAACTTAGCAGGTCCTCAGCTTTTAGTACAACTTTGTCGTTAATTGCTAATACCTCGTCCTGGAAAAAGAAATATGATAATTTAGCTGTGGTAACAAGGCAGAGCGCGGCGTTGATTTCCGCCACTCAGCAAAATTATGCCTCAATTCGGAGGAAAGTGGGGATCGGAAGAGAACGGAATGTCTTAACACTAGGTTCTCAGGTTCCCTCTGCCTATATTGCTATGTGCGAATCATCAAAATTTTAAAAAAGTACATATAAATGTCGTTGTCATATCGTTGAATTGAAGATTTCATGAAATTTCGAGCATATCATGAAATGGTCATCATGACATTTCATTAAATTACCAATTATTGCTTTTTTTTATTGATCAAAGGCGGCAAATGAGCAGAAGGACCTGATGGTAAGTGGTTACCTTCACCATTGACACCTAGACCAGCAGAGGAGTTGCAAGTGCGTTGCCAGCCCAGATGTTACGAATAGAAAATAGATAATGTAAAATAGATAATGTAGTGGCCACGACAGTCCGCCATCGAAACCACCACACTCTGGGGAAAGGATGGGTGGGAATAGGGAGAACCTGGCTTACATATCATCAAACCAGAACACATCTTAAGATATTTGGCGGTTCGTCTTTGACATAATAGTAGTCGCGAGCCAGTCGGAGGCGAAACTCCTACCACCTGCTACTGGAATACCCGCCTTACGGGACGCTACCCAGCGGCGGAAGGGCCTGGTATTCTAACCCCGTCCCCTCACAGGGAAATTTTAAATTGAGACAGAGTGACCATGCGGAAGAAACAAATGTGTTATAGTGAAGAAAAAACAAATATAAAATATCTTTATACATAAAGGTTAATGTTTCTGTATGTCATCCATTAACTCAAAAACTACTGTACCGATTATTATAAAAATTGCTAGATATATGTTTTTTACCACGGAGAAGGTGTGTATAATATGCTCATTGATGCCACTCGCCACCAGGTGGCGCTGCAGAGTAGCTACTTCTGCCTCGTTCAAACGATTGTCATGAAAATCAGTATGACCATGTATTTTTACACAAAGGAATATATAAAAATGAATGTTTGTCTGTATGTCATCGATTTCTTAAATTTATTATAGTTGTTGGCGTAGCAACGCGCGCTGGGTACAGCTAGTAATATTATAAAAACTAGTTTTACATACTAAAGAATTAATTAAATAAAAAAAATAACCTAACTTAACCTATCGTGACTATTTGAAAATACTTTACAAGGAATAAATGAACATTACTTTTTTTTTAGATTAGGTTAACCTTACGGTTACTTTTTTTTAATTTAACTGATGCTCTAGAAGTTTCAACTTCGTTTCAAAATAAATTGTACAATATACATAATAAGTATGTTATTTACATGTATTCTGAATGTGTGTGTCCATATGTAATAGTTATACATATGGACACTTTGTTTTACGATATGATGAAACGACGAAAACAAAATCGGTAAACGTTGACGAAAAAAAAATTGTCCATATCGTTAAGATATGGACAATTTTTTTTTAGCTTCACCTAGTGTTTAGACACTCCGTTCCCCACTTTCTGCCGAATTGAGGCATTGCATGCTGAGTGACGGAACTCAACGCAGAGCTTTGCCTTGTTACAAGCTCAAGAAATGAAAATACTAAATATTATTTAGAATTACTAGCTTCTGAGTGGGAATCGAATCCAACAACGTGTCGCGTTTACAGTCACACGCTTGTGCCTCTGCGTCACGACAGGCGTTAAATATTTATTAAATATTTTATTTAGTCTATGTACCATAATAATAGCGGAAAGTGAAGAACGGAGTGTCTTTAACACTCATTCTAACTGGGGTAAAAAATATTAAGTAAAAATAAATAAAACAGACAGACAAAGTAACGTACTCATAAATGTATGTATATATTTAATTAGAAGGGCCCATCCATATCCAGTCTCACGCAGCCAAGAACAAAGAAATATCCCAGCAAAGATAATGAGCCAAATATTTTCTTACTTCCACATGAGAGTGTTACAAGGGAACAGGTGTACCTAAGCCCTGAGCACATCCCAAAATATCTCCAAACTATATATCTCAAGAGTCTCTACATTTGAGGCATAATACCAAAAGAAGAAGAGGCAATAAGCGAGTTTTTTCAAAAATAAAACAGAGAATCAAAGAAATGTAAGAAGAAACCACAATTAGTAAACACATGCTCATCTGACAAAGATACAAAGCAATGATCATGATAGAAATGGTTCATTTCTTCCTACTCCCAAATAGTGAGTTTTTTGAGTTTCAAGTTCTCTGAGTAATGGCAACAAATGCTGATCTGCTCACACAAATGCTGATTCACAAAGTTTTAATCAATAAACAAATCACAGTCTGATTTCTGATCAATAGACAAGATCTCACCAGAATATCTGATCTGAGTCTTTCTGAAACTCAACTGAGTAAACACATAATATAAAAATAGATACAACAGCAATGTAATGATAATGAAAGAATAGAAACCATATTGAACTCCTGCCTCTGAGTTCATCCAGCATGCTTTACGCTCAAAATAGATCTTGCCTCTCCAAAGATTTGCATCCAAACTGCGCTCATATTTTCAAACTATGTTCTGAACAGCTCAAATGCCTTTCAAAGCAAACTATGCGCCAGCGTTTCGAAATCTTTTAATCTTTATAATTCAAATTTTAATTTAAATCGTTTTTTATAACTACAACTACTGTAAGTACAACTACAAGAATAAATTTACATTAAATATTTTAAATGTATTTGAAATTCACACAAAAATTTCAATATTTAAATAAAAACTGAGGCTTTATATACAAACACTACTACCACTTTTAAATTAGTACTAATGTCCCTGTTGATGTTAACAACGCGTTGTTTTTTGAAAAGCATATATATGTCACTTCCATCTAAACATGTCAAACCATGGCTATTCTCATGTGTAATACTTATTTTATCAATTTAATATACTTTTTATGCATTATTTAAAAACAAGGTTAGCCTTCTCTGCACTCCTTCTCTATGTATAAACTATAAGTGTGTCAAATTCTCTTTATACTCCCTCCTCGTTCGCGTAATTTTTCGTAAAAACGGGTCCAAAGTTTTTTGCTTCACGTAATATGTAAACCCGCTAATCTTTATACTTACTGCTAAATTACAGATAATCTTTTTAAATTGTACCTTATATATTATTGTAATATATATTGCTGTAAAGTTTCATTCAAATCTGTTCAGTACTTTTTGCGTGAAGGAGTAACAAACATTACAAACTTTGACATTTATAATATTAATATTAATAAAATAATGCAAAGTACCAACCTGTATAACTCTAAACGAAGGGGGAGAACTAAAATTGCTTTCAAATAAGTAACAAGACCGGCTTATTCTGGAAATATACTAGAATAATATTTTAACTTTACTCGTTATTATTAAATTTTTAACAAAAAAGAAAATCTTTAAATAAAATGCAAAAATTACTCATCATGTCTTAACTGAATTAAATCGGGATTACTTCAGAGGCACTAGCTATCATATAAAAAAAGAATCATCAAGATTGGTTCAACCATACATTTACAGTAGAATTGAGAACATGAAGACGGTAAAAATATATATATATATTTTTTTTAACTTCACGGTAAAGGTAGCAGGGTAGGCAGAGGGAACCAGAGAACCTAGTGTTAAGACACTCCATTCTCTTTCAACAATTCCGTTCCCCACTTTCCGCCGAATTGGCACTGCGTGTTGATTGGGGATATATAAAGTAATATATATATATATAAATATTTTTATATGTTCATCTGTTCATTCTGGTAAGATTAAGCGGTTTTGAGTTCCGGCACTCTATATGCAAAAAGAATTCGGTCGGAAAGTGAGAACGGAGTGTCTGAACACTATGTCACTCTTTCCTTAAGTCCTATAGTTAGTCTCTTTTTCGTTACATCGTGTTAAGCACAAGTATTCTGAAAAATCTTTTTTTTTTGTTCTTTTTATTTCTTATGTCTGTTTTAGTAGATTAATATTTAAAATGACTAAATAAATCTTAATGAAACTTTTCTCAGCCTATTCAAGGCTTTATAATGTATATTTACTCTTTATGTTCATACATATTTAAAATACCATAAATAATAATATTTCAATTAGTAACCTAAAAAATATAGTTAATAACTAAATAGAGGTCATTTGGTTGTAAACGCAATGGTTGCGGGTTCGATCCCATTCAGGTGAATGATTAAAATTTTTAAGAAGAAAAAAACGCAACGTTGAGTACCGCCAGTTCTCTCACAATACCTCATACAGGTCGTAAGTAAAGAACGGAGTGTATTAACACTAAATTATCTCTTACACTGCTAAAGAAAAATGAAGTGATTTGTCACACACAATATCCCAAATTCCGGGGGAAAATAAAGAACGAAGAATATTAACATTATTTCTGACTACGCTGCTAAGAAAAAAAAGATGAGAGGTGTCAAGAAACACCTCTATGGAGCTAAGTTCCCTTTTGTTTATCATTTATTATGTACAAAAAACCTGTACACACTCAACAAAAATAATCGTCGCGACACCACACTGTTCAATGCGAAGTAGAAACACGAAACGAAAATAACTGGCTTGCTTTCTATGAGAGAGAGAGAGAGAAACACACGCACGCCGCACGGCGCGGCAACTATTGCAAAAAGTGTCGTTACAACTTTTGGTCTTAATTTTTTCCGTCTAGTCCCCTTTCGCAACGCGCAGTAAGGAACTTCGTTCCAATATTTCACCAGTGGGAATCGAATCCCACAACCAAAGTGAAAAAAATAATTTATTTTCATCTTTAATATGACTGAAACTATTTTGGTAACACTTTTACAAATACATTTATAGTTGAGACTTTTAATTTTTTTTTAAATTTATTTTTTAGCTTCCCTATAGTGAAAAGTGTCGTTACAACTTTTCGTCTTCATTTTTTCCGTCTTTCGTTACGCGCGAACTTCGTTCCAAAACGTAGTGATTTATTATTATTTTTATTTATATATATATATAAAAAAAAAAAAAACTTAAATCTATTCTAAACATTCTCAGAATACGTACAACAATTTATGTCGACATTCTGTGAACGTTGAAAAGTAATCTCATCTAACTCCGTATATATAAAAATGTTGAAAGTTTGTTTGTTCGTTGTAAGATTTTTTTAACCGATTTTCCAAAAAAGGAGATTCTCATGTCTATTTTATTTTCTTTATATATGTTATTATATTAGCTTTTTTTGCCTAAGCCGATTTTGATGATTCTTTTTTACATGATAGCTTGCTCTGTGGTCTCTTTTAAATAAAATCTGACGCGTTTTTGAGATATTTGTAATAATAATTCTACTCTTTATACCTATAGACTATACGTCCATTCATTCTATTTATTATGTAACAGATATTCCCAAAGGAATAAAAGTTACAAATCAAACCAAATATATTACTAAGATTTTAGTAGAAATTATACAAGTTATTGTATAATGTCTGGGGACTGTATAGAGGTATTGGAATGTATTCTATCCCTTTTTTAGCTTCACGCTGTTGTATCCTCTAGATCGGCAACGCATCTACATCATCTCTGGTGTTGTAGATGTTCATGGGTGAAGGTAACCACTTACCATCAGGTGGTCCTTCTGCTCGTCTACCATTCGTTATTCATAAAAAAAAATAAAAAAAAATGTAGTAGAGGGTAGTCGGAGAGAACCTAGTGTTAAGATACTCCGTTAATTACTTTCCGCCCGATTTCAAGACATTCCGTATTAATAGCGGAACTTAACGCCGTGCTTTATGCGGTAAGCGGTGAAATGACAATTTAGATAAAAAAGTCAAGTGACTTCAAATAAAATACACTAAAAAGTAAAATTAATATATATCATCAAAATTTGTTCACTCTTTAAAAAATTATGTACACATAAAAAATACAGTCGAATGAACCTCTTCATTTTTATAAGTACTTAGATAGGTACGCAGAGGGAACCTGACAACCTAGTGTTAAAACACTCCGTTCTATTAACATTTTCGTTTCCCACTTTCCGCCGAATCGAGGCATTGCGTGCTAAATGGCGGAACTTAACGCCGCGCTTTGCCTTGTTACTACAACGAGGAAATGAACATACTAAATATTATTTAATATTGACATTTCCTGCAGTGGGAATCGAATCCACAAACTGTCGCGTTTATAATTACACGCTTGTGCCTTTTAATAAGTAAAGACGCGTTATTTTCTAGTGTTATTCATAGAATAAGAACTATTATATATATATAATGAAAAATAATCAAAGTTCTTTGTTGAAAAAAAAAACTTTGATACAACCTGTTCGAGACACCTTTTGTAAATATAATTAGACTTTGCTAATGCTTTGTGTGGAGTGGTAGTGATTGTAGGACGGAGGTTCCAGATTCGATGCCGTGCATGTCAAAGAACGCCTGTCGTGGCGCAGAGGCACAAGCGTGCGACTGTAAACGCGACAAGTTGTGGGTTCGATTCCCACTCCAGGAAATAGAACTTTTCATTTCCTGAATTTGGTAACAAGGCAAAGCGCGGCGTGAAGTTCCGCCACTCAGCATGCAATGCCTCAATTCGGCGGAAAGTGGGGAACGGATTGTCTTAACACTAGGTTCCCTCTGCCTACCCTGCTATATGCGGGACACAGCGTGAAGCTATGTATGTGTATGCATGTCAAAGAAATGGTTCTCTTTTTTTTAACTTCACGCTGTATCCTGCATATACCAGCGTAGGCAGAGGGAACGTTGTAAGACAATTCTCAATTTGACTATTTATGTGTGTACGTACTGTACAAATTTTTTACTGGGTGAATCGATTTTGATGATTCTTTTTTTATATGATAGCTAGTTGTGACGAGTTTTTGAGTTATTCGTAACAAGTTTGCTTTTTAGTGCATTTTTTTTAAGTTATGTAGACACGGATTTTTTTTACAATGAAATTAGAAAATAATTAAAAAGATTATAATAATTAAGGTAAGGTTACTTACACACTAAAGAAACGTAATACTTTTTTTAAAATAGCAGGATGCGAACCCATACACCTAGTGTACCACCATTTCTACGTCGAAATTCTTATACGTTTTTTACAACTTATTATTGTTACATACATATACATAGTTTCAAGTTGTATCCCGCACATAGCAAGGTAGGCAGAGGGAACCTGAGAACTTAGTGTTAAGACACTTCGTTCCCCACTTTCCGCCGAATTGAGGCATTGCGTGCTGAGTGGCGGAACTCAACGCCGCATTTTGCCTTGTTACCAAACCCAGAAAATGAAAAATTCCATTTCCTGGAGTAGGAATCGAACTTACAACCTGTCGCGTTTACAGTCGCACGCTTGTGCCTCTGCGCCACGACAAGCGTTTAATTGTAAAAATAATTTAAATTAAATAATTTCCCCTCATGTATATGAACCCGCAACCAACGTTACAGTCAGACGCTGTCACACACACACGATGATCTCTATGTTAATATTATTTTATAAATATACATATATATGTGTGTGTATACACACACATATAAATGCATACGTAATAATATAAATGTGTTTGTTTGCCTCAAACAAAGCTATACAGCATGTTTTATTAAAAATATTATTTTATTTATTTATTTATTTTACTTTGACGTGTATGGAGAAGCTAGTGTTAAGACACTCCGTTCTCTTTTAACATTTCCGTTCTCCTCTTTCCGCCGAATTGAGGCATTGCGTGCTGAGTGGCGGAACTCAACGCCGCCCTTTGTCTTGTTGCCAGAGCGAAAAAATGTAAGTACTGAATATCGATTGTTGTTATTATTATATTAATGACATCTAAATTAATTATTAATAGAATTAAAAATATTTAAGTTATTTGTTTTAATAAAGTAATAGTTAGTCCTTAATTTATTACGAATTGAAAGTCTTTCATAGAAAAATAGTTTTTTTCAAAAAAATATATATGAAAAAAAAAACAACAAAAGCGTTATTCTTTCTTATATCAAAAGAGAAGATCGCGAAACAGGATACCGGTTTTTTAAAATACCAGGATACCGGACCAAGTACAGATCTTAAAAATACCGATTATAACAATACGGAACCGGAACCGGAATTTATGATATTTCGGTTTTCAGTAAAAGAACAATTAATAATAAAAAAGAAAGTTTTCGGTTTTTTTGGCTAATATAAAGGAAAACAACTTGAACATTCGCTTCTTTTTTTAAAAACTAGAGATCGCAAACGAGGATATCAGTTTTCGAAAATATCGGAAGTCCGGACCAAATGTCTTACATTTATATAATATTATAAGACGATATTTTTAAGACTTAGTCTTCAAAATATCGGTGAGCATCACCGGAATTAACTACGAGTGATAAGATATTATAAAAGTTTAATCTCCTTCTTGCTAATATAATGAAAAACCAAATTAACAAGAGAGAGAAGACTCTCTTTCCTAATGTCTTAAAACAATTGAACAATTAAAAATGAATTGCATTTTATTTACCTCTCAATTGAATTAGAACATTTATTGGTTTATAATTTATTCCTTTACCTTTTTGATTTATTCCTAATCGTTATTTTATTTAATGAAATTTTATTCGAAATAAGCTTTACAATGAATTTAAAACTTTATTAGGCCCAAAAAGAATGAATAGGTCAACTTTTATTTTTATCTCACTATTTTATACGACAAAAAAAAATCTAGTACTTTATTATAATAAATTACATCGCCTAAGCTTTGAATTATTAAACAGAAGATGAAATTAGGTATTATTTAAAATTAAATATTCAAAAACGTTACCTTTTTGGCGTTAAATGTTAGTCTTTGTAAAATTTTAATTGAGATCTTCAAGTTTTATTATTTATAAACGGTTTTAGGGCATATAATTTATTTAATTAAATTTATGTGAAGATTTTACTAAAGCTTGTAGCAATGTTTAAGACTTGCTACCCACGTGTATGCTAAAGGGCCCCTTTAAAATGATAATATCCCTTGCCTCCACTATCAGCGTTCCTCTCAATTAAAGAAATTCCTAGGCAGTTTGGAGAGTGCCTGCGACTTACTACACAAAATGTATGTTTAAGGGGCCCTTTAAAATACGTTAACGTTCACCTTTACCGTCAGCGCTCCTCTCTCCACCTAACAAAATTTGAACAGATCCTACTAATGCCGCCTTCGAAATACGTGCTAGATATGAACTGATCATAGTTCTAAATAGGTCGAAATCTTTTAGTGGATTATAGAGAGAATTCACTTGATCTTTCGCTTTCGCGAAGAGTTCACGTGATAAAGTTTCACATGAATATTTATATATGTGTGTGTAAATTAATTGTATATTCATACTATATGATTTAATTTTCTAATATGTAAATGCATAAATTAACTATAATTCGATAACAAAGAAAATAATAAAAAAAATATAGTATTTAATATATAAATAATTTAACGCCTGTCGAGGCGCAGAGGCACAAGCGTGTGACTGTAAACGCGACAGGTTGTGGGTTCGATTCCCACTCCAGGAAATGAAAAATTTAGTATTTTCATTTCTTGGGTTTGGTAACAAGGCAAAGCGCGGCGTTAAGTTCCGCCACTCAACACGCAATGTCTCAATTCGGCGGAAAGTGGGCAACGGAATTGTTGAAAGAGAAGGGAGTGTTTTAACAATAGGTTCTCTGGTTACCTCTGCCTACCCTGCTATATGCGGGTTACAGTGTGAAGTTAAAAAGAAAAACTTTATTTTAAAATAATATATTTTTTATTATTTTAAGGTTTATATAAACGAAACGGGTAGAAGTTCAATTTTCAATCCAATGTATGATTTAATTTAAATTAATTACAATCATTATTCATCTAAATGACATTAAGAGAGAACAATATCTTCATATTTTCAACTTTATACGCTAAGAATATGTATAATAAATAATCTAATAAGCAAAAGAACTAAAAACAGTAGACAAAAACAATATTATAATGTTCAATTAAAAGTAACTATCTGTATAACATCTATACATACACACACACATACACACTAACACATACAAACGCAAACGGAATTGATCGCGCGATCTGTTCGGTGCAACAACCCGACGTCAAGGCGTGTACACACTAGCGGAAGATTAAATATATTAATAAATAATAAATTTAAATAATATTACAATATTGTATAAAATAATAGATATTTAACCAAAAAAGTGAATAGCAGTTATAGGTATATGTTTAAATTACAATATTACTATATATTTAACTTGGTTCGCAGGCGCGATTTTCGCAAGGCAGTCACTGAAAACCAGCGTTGGTACTGTTTGCTCTGTAGCTCATGCCAACATAAAAGCTGAGTGACTTTCCTTTTTCGCTCCACACTGCTGCACATTTTTGTTTTGTTTTTATATACATTAGAATTATAGTATTTGTTGTGTTTTCTTGCTGTATTTTTCTTTATTGTTATTATTATTGTTACTTTGTAAGCAGTGTGTGTTCCGAAATAAAGTTACTTACTTACTTACTTACAGTTGCAAATAAAATGAACTGTAAAGTTAGATTATTACGAATAACTCAAAAACTTCGTCAGATCTTGACTAAATTTTACATAGGATTAAATAAGAAGCACTACCTGTTATTTTAAAGAAGGTAATTAAAATTGGTTCACCCAGTAAAAAGTTATGGGGTAACGCATATAAAAAAAATAAAAAAGGACTTGATTAACTCTTTTTTTGAAGTTGGTAAATATAATCTAATTTGACTTTTAAATAATATAATAAATAATAACTAATTTTAAAATCTATTCTTGAGTTTTATAGAAATAAATAACATTTTGTTACTAACAATATGATTGAATCATACGCCTGTTGACGCCTGTCGTGGCACAGAGGCACAAGCGACTGACAACGCGGGAGCTATTGGGTTCGATTCCCACTCCAGGAAATGGAATTTGTCATTTCCTGGGTTTGGTAACAAGGTAAAGCGCAGCGTTGAGTTCCACCACTCAGCACGCAATGCCTCAATGCCTCAATATGCGGGATACAGCGTGAAGCTATGTATGTATGTATGTATTGAATTATGAAATTTAAGATGTTTTTGGATAATATATTTGTAAAAAGGAGACATTTTTGTTGAATTTATTTATTTTTGCGAATTGATTTAAATAGACATAAGTCGAAATTGTGCAATCAAATATATAAGAAATGAATTAAAGATTATTTGCTTAGACTACTATTACTTAGAATTTAGAAACTATTATTGGTGATTACAATTTTTTACGCCATTCTTTAAGAAACAAAGGTGCTTAAAAAAATTAAATTAAAATTTCTCAGTTCAATTAAAAAAAAACTATCAATCGATTAAAGATTAGTTAACAATCAATTATAACTATTCCTTTTTAATTTCATATTTATAAATGTCAAGTAAAAGTTGTTTTTTAACATTTGACCTTCAAATTTTCATAAAAGGTTTAATATACGTAATTTTTAGTAAAAATAACACACAAATACAACCAGATTCTAATGACCGTCATTAACAATCTTGATTCGTAAAAATGTAGGTCATGTGGCCATTTAATATAATAATATTAGTATAATTTTTATCGTGTGAATCTTTTGGTTAGTTTAAAATTAGTGATATAGAAACAAGAAGTGATAAAACACTACGTTTTTCTTTTCTATAGAGTAGAAGCATTATGTAACTCAATATTAAAGTTTAAATTCAACTGAGATTTTCAACTATATACGTGAAATTAAATCCAATATTTATCACTTTTTTGGCTTCACGCTGTATCACGCACATAGCAGGGTAGGCAGAGGGAACCTGAGAACATAGTGTTAAGACACTCCGTTCTATTAAAATTACCGTTCCCCACTTTCCGCCGAATATAATGACGCATCATAATTGATGTCATGATTATATTTGGCTAAAAAACTGACAATTCTATGTTAATTAATATTAAATAGATAAGTAAATAATCAAATCATTATAAAGATAAACGAAGTAAGTATTATAAATTATGCATATTATACCAGTTATTGTATATATTCTGTAGGACTGGACAGGTTATGATGGGACTTTCACTGTTTTATCACTTCCTGTCAGCAAATGTACCGGAACTTTAACCTAGTTCAAAATTTTATATATAGTTTTTAAAAAAAATGAATATTTTAATTTTCTATTTAATTAAAAAATGTTGTTACAACTTCCTGTGAATATTTGAATTAAATTCGATTTTGAAATGGATATTTCAACAAATAACTTTTTATTTTACTATAAATTAACGTATTTTTATAGTTATAATGTCTATCTGCAATCTACACTCAAAAATTGATTGCAAAAATAACTAAATTTTATCTGTATCTCTCAAGAAATTATAAAAATCATTAATTCATATCACTTACCAAACTAAAAACTATAATTTCTATGTAAGAAATTACAAATTCGTCTATATTTGCTGAATTGAAAAATATAAAAAAAAAACAAGCAATAAGAATAAAAACATAACATTATAAAAAATTATTAATATTCTGTATTTAAAAGCAAAAAAGAATTCAATTTTATCTTTATGAAAATCATACTCATTCATTTAATTTTCGAATTCATCATTTTAAAAGAACGAAAATTATTAAATGGTATCAAAAGCAAGAATTAATAATTAAAAATAAATACATATGTATATATTTCTTCCGTTCCCGACTTTCCGCCAGATTAAGGCATTGCGTGCTGAGTGGCGGAACTCAACGCCGCGCTTTGCTTTGTTACCAAACCCAGAAAATGAAAATACTTCATTTCCTAGAGTGGGAATCGAATTCACAACCTGTCGCGTTTACAGTAGCACGCTTGTGCCTCTGCGTCACGAAAGACGTTATATGTATATATATAAATAATAATACAATAGTATCATGTGTACTTCGCTTAAGCGACATAAATTCTCAATAACGCAAAATGGCGGCGCGTCGCGGGGGGGAGGGGGGTGAGCGCGGACTCGGGCACCTAATGCTAGATAAAAGTTAATATATATTATTATTTTAATATAAATATAGTTAATATATTTTAAATTACTTTTTAAAATTATTTAATATTTAATTAATATAATTATGTATTTTAGTTATTTTAGTTTGTTTT
Source organism: Philaethria dido (assembly GCA_033558755.1). Taxonomy (NCBI): domain Eukaryota; kingdom Metazoa; phylum Arthropoda; class Insecta; order Lepidoptera; family Nymphalidae; genus Philaethria; species Philaethria dido. The sequence goes on from JAKGSA010000736.1 coordinate 18,541, forward strand.
TATTTAATTAAGTTTTCTTAATTGTGTGTTTTTTTAAGTGTCTATCTATTTTATAAAAAATTATACATAATAATCTATGTATGTATTTGTTTTATGTAAAAGGTACTAACCTATTTCATTTTTAATCTGTGAAAAAAGTTGTTAAGTAATAATTTAAAAAATGTATCTATTATTTATCTCAATTTCTTTTCTTGTTAATATTAACAACGTACTTATTTTTATATTATGACCAAATTAAAAAAAAAAACTACTAAAACATATAACTTATTGTCTAAGTGTTATTTCCATATATAAGCTATATTACTGTAGAGTTTCATCTAGATACGTTCAGTATTTTTTGCTTGAAACAGTACTAAACTTTCATCCTCACAAATGTTTACATTTATAATATTAATAGATAGATAAATAGATATATAATATATTTACATTTTTTTTTATTTAGTACATTATTATTAAAGTGGAGAACGGAAATGTTGAAAGAGAACGGAGTGTCTTAACACTAGGTTCTCAGGTTCCCTCTGCCTACCCTGTTATATACGGGATACAGCTTGAAGCTAAAAAAAATATATTACAAGTTAGTGAAACGCCTTATATTTAACCTTATTATCGATCTGCATTGTATTTTACACAAACAAAGTCAAGGACATAGATTTATTGAGTTATATAAGTTGAACAAAATACACTGTAAGTATTAAATATATTTAATATGTATATTGAATAATAAAATAACATCAATATGCATATATTATTATCAGAGATAATTTTAATTAAATGATTAATAAAGTGAGCTTTTTTCTTATTTCGATAAGATTGACTTGATGACTGAAATGACTGTAAAATTAATTATATTTATATATTAAATGTCAAATTATTAACTATTTGGCATGTTATATTAGTAAAAATTATTATAATCACACTAAAAGGTGAGTAGAGTAGCGTGTTTAACATAGTTAAGTAACAATGTACGTGCATTTGTACCACCGGAAAATCAATTACGTTTATAAATTGCAAATTATTCATACAATTATAATATTAGCTTCACGGTGTATCCCGCACATAGCAGGGTAGGCAGAGGGAACCTAAGAACTTAGTGTTAAGACACTCCGTTCTCTACTTTCCGGCGAATTAAGGTATTTATAATATTGAATTACAATTTATAACCGTTATAGTTATAAATATTATTAATAAAATAATTATTATTTGTTCACACCTTAATAAAGGGAAATTTCTATAAGTTTATATAATATAGTATGTTTATTATACATCAGTAAAGATTATGACGACTTATATTGTAACTATTTTGTTTTTTACTTAGTTATAACTATAAAGAAGCGAGGTTAACTTCGTAATAATAATATACTTAAATATAATAAATAAATATATAATAAATATGTATATATATTTTAACCTTTCATATTATATTTATTTCAATAAAAAATTATATTACAAAAATGCATACTAGCTGATTTCTCGCGACTTTGTTTGCGTGGACTATAAAATCAAAAATAACGTTTTCGTAGGAATTTCAAGTAGTTTTTCTTTCTCAGCACTCCCTTACACTCCCTAAGTCACTACACGCTACATGTCATATTTCAATGGCAGTTCCTCGTTCTCCTCTCTCAGCGCTCCCCTACACTCCCAGCGTCCCTACACGCCACATGTCATATTCAATGGCAGTTCCTCGTTCTCCTCTCTCAGCGCTCCCCTACACTCCCCGCGTCCCTACACGCCACATGTCATGTTTCTATGTGCAGTAGTTTCGTGTGTACGTTGTCTGTCAGTCACTCAGTAATGCAAGCGTTTTATATATATAGATAATTCGCTGATGATTAATCTGCTCTAATCAATAATACAAAGGACCTCTAAATTGAGTGATGACGTCATGTTGCAACTGGAATGGTTTATAACATACTTTAAAGCTTAAAATTAATTGATTTATGAAAATACACAAAATTATTAGGAAAATGAAACTAAATTTAGATATTTGTCGATTATACAAGGCTAAATCGTTTTATGAGCTACATTTATAAATGTTATCGCAGCTTCCCGCTTTATCAGGCATAGCAGGGTACTCAGAGGAAACATAGTGTTAAGACACTCCGTTTCTTATTTCCTAAACTTAGTTAAGAAATATGAAAATAAAGAGAAAGTTGACAAAAGGTACGGAACAAAAAAAAATATAAGAAAAGATACTCTGTTATATTGCATTATGTTAAAATTATATCAAAAATTTGACGTATGTATAATTTCGAATTCTAGAATAGAGTATCTTAACACTAATTTCTTTTAAGTAATTCTTACCAATACAGTTATGTCTTAGTCCTAAGCCTAGTAAAGGAAAGGAAAACAAAAAGTACAGATCAGAATAATTAGTGACCAAAATAATATATAGTTTTAGTTACTTTATCAAATATCTATGTCAATGTTAGACATGACTAATTAGTGACAATAACATAGGCTTTATTAGAAAAGAAAAAAAAAACAAAATTAAAAAAAAAACTAACTAACAACCGTCACAATGCGGCCCTGGCGAAAGCAGTGAAAGATGAGAGCGGGTCAACACAGTGATGGGACGATTTTGATACTTTGTTCTATTTATATTTGATTTTATCTTTTATAATATTAAATTTATATTATATTATCATATCATTTTTATATTATATCCAGGAAAAATAAAAGTTTAGTATTTTCATTTTTTGGGTTTGGTAACAAGGCACAGCGCGGCGTTGAGTTCCGCCACTAAGCAAGCAATGCCTCATTTCCGCAGAAAGCGGGGAACGGAGTCTCTTAACACTAGGTTTCTTCTGCCGACCCTGCCATATGCGGGATATAGCGTAAAGCTATTTTAGCTATCTTATATCTATAAATACGTGAAGTAAAAACTGTACCCTTTTTTACTAAAACTACGCGGACGGAAGAGCATGAAACTTGGCACACTAAAAGATTATAAAGCAAAAGAGTACAGAATGATAATATCTTACTAAAATAGCGCTAAAAATATATATTAAATTGATATAATAAATGTTTCACACACTACCATGGTTTGAAAAGCATTTTTATATAAAATGAAATATACGTTGCCAGGCAATGCCTTGTTAACACGTCGACGGGGACACTGGTAGTTATATATGACACATAATTAAATTATATAATGATATAAAGAATAATTTCCTATTTAGTCTTGTTTAAAATTTTTTAACTAACTAACGAATTTAAAAAAAAAGAGGATTGTATTTTTTTGTGTAATGTCGCACAATTTTTTACTGGGTGAACCAATTTTGATTATTCTTTTTTTATATGATGGTGCTTCTGATGTGGTTCCATTTAGATTTCGTTAAGATTTGACGTACAGTTTTAGACTTATTCGTAGTAATTTTGCTTATTGGTGCATTTTGTTTTGAAGTCGGTTTTGCTTCCATGTTAAAATCTGTATTATTTAAAAGATACTTATATTATTTATATATAAACAACTTAACACTTATATTTGACGTAGTTTAGTAACAAACATCTTAACAACAACCTACATACTATAGTGACTAGTACTTTAACATACTTTTTATATCAAATTAAAAAGAAAATGAAATGTCGAGAACTAATTTCGTTCAAATCGCTAAGTTTTAAGCTTCTAAGTCTTCGTTTTGGAAAAAACTGGGATATTTATGATATATTGCGTAAAACTATCACAGATTATTTAGTATTAGTGCGATAAAAGGATTAATAATAGGTATTATTGATATAGCTCCATTAAATGAAAGCCGTGCAAAATTAAATTATACTAAAACTAGCTTTCTGCCCGCGGCTTCACCCGCGTGAAATTCGGTTACATCGCGCGACATGTAAGGAGTAGCCTATAGTCTTTCCCAAAGTCTAGACTATTTGTCAAAAAAAATATCCTATGTCCTTTCTCAAGTTCAGTTCTACCTTCATACCGAATTTCAACAAAATCGGTTCAGTGGTTTATGCGTGAAAGCGTAAAAGACAGACAGACAGAGTTACTTTCGCATTTGTAATATAAGTAAAGAAGTAAAGATAAGTCAAATGCTTGCATATACACTAAATTTTGTATAAGATTATTGGGTTAGGTTTGATATGAACTAGGCCTAATGAGAATAAGAAGAAGAATAAACACAACAATACATAAAGTCATGTGTAAAAGTATTTGTTACAGATATTGAAGTACTAACAAACAACAGGTATATTTTATACATACATACATACATATATGTTCACGTCATGAGATGATTAATTAATGAGTCAATAAGAAATAAACTGTAAACGGATATATTTACTGTGTATATATTAAATAGAACTTAGTAAAGACTACCTTATAGCTTAGTGGTTAAGTTATAACAGTAGCTCTCCATGTCAGTGGTTTGGAATTTAACTGATCTATGGTTACCAATGCAAAAACACGTTAGACAGCAGTTTTTGACCTTGACATATGAAATATGTAGTAAGGCCGTAATAGCAATGACTGACCAAAAAAATATGTTCGTAATTGATGATATTGCTTTTATCAGTATAACAAAATGAGATAGGGGAACTACATCTACTATCAAAGGAATGTTTAAGCCTTTCGGTTTCTGTAAGAAGGAAATTTCCTAGAATCTTAATGAATAGAATTTACAAAGAATTCAAGCTTATGGCACAGATTTTCCTTTTAAAATGTATATATAAATTTTTAAATTAAGTTTTTAATGTCATCTTGTTACAAATGACCTCATATATTCTTATACATATATGCATTCGTATAGATAATATGTTTTATTTACGCATTAGTAATTACACAGTACGTCAACGCTTCATTGCGTAGATGAGAAAAACATTTAGGTAAACTAAAGATTAACGTTAAGCTATTATTATGAAGAAGAAACATAAAAAAAAACTCTACTTACATCGAAATTTTACAAATTTTGATGTTAATTCTAAAAGGAAATTAGTATTTCATACGAAATGCGTACATAAACTCCGTTCGCAATGACGGTCATGAGTCCGGAAAAAACTAATAAAACGGATACAATATGCACCGCAACATATTATGTTATGCATACAAATGTTTAAACTAGGTGTTGACCACGATTTTACTTGTATTTAACTAAAATCAGCCATTAAAATGTCATTAATTCAGGAAACAACACGAGCACAGAGAGAGAGAAAGAGAAGTCACTAATTTCTCTGTCATTAAAAATAATTAAGATATATAAGAAGTTCAAAGTACAACACCTAAGTAGCCACGCTGCAAATGAAAAGATAAATAAAATAGCGCATAATTAAGTTTTTACAAGATTTTACAAGCGTTTTTCTTTTAATATAAATTAAAATACTATAGAAAGGTTATGTTTAATTAGTATATAACGAACATAATCAATTCATAAAAACTCAATTCGACGGAAAGTGATAAACGGATCATAAGAAAACAAAGGGTCTTCACACCAGGTTCTCAGGTTCCTTCTGCATACCCTGCTTTGTGCGGGATGCAATGTGAAGCAAAAAAAAAGTACAAAAATACTTAACTAACCAACTTTTCTTTACTATAGGACTGACAATACAGTTTTTTTTATTCACATTTTCCTTTTGAATAACTTAAAAAGTATTTCACTAATCACAAAACAAACATTCACAACAACAATATACAAAATAAAATCACTCAACATGCACAAAACCCTATTAATTACACACAAAATAGAAAAAAAATCAGAGGCCTGTAGTGGCGCAGAGGCACAAGCGTGCGACTTTAAACGCGACTAGCTGTGGGTTCGATTCCCAGTCCAGAAAACGATAATATTAAATAATATTTAGTATTTTCATTTCCTCGCTCTAGTTACATGGCAATACGCGGCCTTAAGTTCCGCCACTCAGCACGCAATGCCTCAATTCAGAGGAAAGCGGGAAACGGACTTAAGAGAACGGAGTGTCGTAACACTAGGTTCTCAGGTTGCCTCTGCCTACCCTGCTACCTACCCTGCGGGATACAGCGTGAAGCTAAAAAAACACAAATATAAAAAAAAAACAAATATCACTTTCAAAAGTATCAAATCTGTTCATTCGCTGTGAACAACAGTTCACGAAGTTTCCCATTTTAATACTAAAAAAGCGTATTTCATTGCAAATTTTCACTCCAAAACATACTCTATAGCTAGTAAAATAAAGTCGATTTTCAAATATATGTTTGTTTAACTTATTAATGCTGGCTTATATAGAATTTGAAGATTAGGAAACCATGTTTTTTTGCCTTTTTTTACGTTATTTATTTTAACTAGACATGTTTTTGGGGTTTGTTTGTCATATTGGAGGTAGCGGGTTTGATTATTTTTAAGTATTATTTTAGTATATTGAATTACTAGCAATTACCCTTCGCTTTGCTCGTGGTCAATGTCAGTCCATACTACATAGTATAGAGTATAGCGCATATATGTTCATTTGAACACTTTGAAGTAGATATTTTTTTATTTTTTTTATAAATAATCATGTCTGCCAATTTATATTTTTTTAATAGTAAGTAATTTAAATAATATAATGTCTATAATACATTCTTAACACCTCTAAGAATATGTGTACAAAGTTTCATGATAATTAGTTGAGTACTTTTGGCGTGAGAGCGTATGAAAGGAACTTACATTCACATCTATAGTATTTCAATAAACATATTCCTTTAAAGTTAAAATTTAACAAAAAAAATAGAAAACCGAGGTCACATAAAATGTAATAAAAAGCAAAATTATTACGAATAACTCAAAAACTAATCATCCGATTTTAACTAATTTTAAATAGAACCACATGATATACAAAAATGAATGAATGGATGAATGAATGAAAAAACCTATGATATACAAAAATTATCATCAAAATCGATTCATTCAGTTAAAAGTTATATTAACACATATAAAAAATTACACTCAAATTGATAACTTTTTTTTATAAAGGTGGTTAAAAATAGAACTGAACCCACAACCCTATCCATACTTCTCGTTACGACTAACGAGTTGTTACCATGGCGACCGCTGTGATTTATTAATTGCCACGAGGCAGCTGTATATTGGAATACCTATTTGTTGTAATACTATCTAAATATTAGGGACTTGCTTGTTTTTTTTTTATGTGGGAAACGGAAATGGTAAAAGAGAACGCGGAGTGTCTTAGCACTATGTCTATCTACCCTGCTTTGCTATATGCGGGATACAGTGTGTAGTTAAAAAAAAAATGTTTATATGTATTTCCTTCGTCACTCAGCAAGCAATGCCTCAATTCGACGGAAAGTGGGGAACGGAGTGTCTGAACACTAGGTTCCCTTCCTACCCTGCTATATGCGGGATACAGCGTGAAGCTATGTATGTATGTAGTTTCTTCGGTTTGAAATCAATATTTAAAAAAAAACAGCAGCTTTACACTTTATCCATCGTAGAAGGGAAGTTAGAGAGACAACACTCCGTTCCCCGCAATTTAGTGACGGAACTCATCAGTGGCGAAAGGTGAAAATTTTAGTTAGGCAAGTCAGTAAATTAAGGGAAGCCGATATATATTTACCAAGGTATTTAGTAATTTTACTATTGAATTTTGGTTATATCTTTTTTTTTTTCTAAAAAAGAGTGAAAGAGAGTGAGAGAGTCAATCCTAAATAAAATAACTGTCGTAAGATCTTCTGGAAATGGATTATTTTATTTCCTGGGTTTGGTAACAAAGGCAAAGCGCGGTGTTGAGTTCCGCCACTCAACACGCAAAACCTCAATTCGGCGGAAAGTGGGGAACGGAGTGTCTTAACACTAGGTTCCCTCTGTCTACCCAGCTACATGCGGGATACAGCGTGAAGCTATGTATGTATAATTATATGATCTTATGACTGTAACTGTATTTAGTGAATCGACTCACTCTCCCTGTCTCTCTTTCTCTCTCTCTCCTCTATAGTATCAAATGCCGCACACATTAAATCTAAACAAAACAAACGAATGTACGCGTCATATACATATAATGTCACATTTAAGTCAGTTTATCGATTGGACAGAAACTAATAATAGAACAGATGGTGTTTGGTACAAGTTGAAAAGCAGTACTGGAAATTATGTTATAATTTTTTTTTTTAATTAAAAAACATAAGGCTTAAAGAGTAAATTTAAAGAGAGATTCATATATAAAAGACTTAAAAAAAGTTTCTTGTATTTTTTATGGGTGAATCTATTTTGATAATCCTTTTTTGTATCATAGCTAGTGGTACTAATGTGGTAAAATTTAAATCTAGGTAAGATCTGACAAGTGGTTTTTGAGATATTCGTAATAAAGTTTTTTTTGTGCATTTATTTAAAGTTAATTTTCTTTATTTATTATATATATAATATAGGATAGTAAATTTAAGACGACGTCGACCATGTCGTATTTTTTTGATAATAGAGACTTAATCAAAAGCACGTTTATATTTCCTTTAGATTGTGATAGAAATTAAACTGGAAGAGAAAGGTGAACTAAAAGAACATTTTTGTTTTCATACAGGTTCAAAATCAGTGAAAATTATCTTACGTAATAAATGAATGGTACCTACTTGTTGTCGAGTACAAAATCTAATAGCGAGTTAGTATGTATGTAAAATATTTGTCATATGAAAGTGATTTGATAACTAGGTATTGATAAGAGACAGCAGAGTGACATATCTATAAGATCTTTTTCTATATAATTGATGTATTATTATAAAACAAAATGATAAAAATAATCATAGTACTACTTAGTATAACTTTTAATGGATAAAAATAATAAATATTAAGTTAAAAAAGCAAGCTTTACGCTTTATCCCGCATAGCCTCATAGTCAGAGAGAACTTAGTGTTTAGACACTCTATTCACCGCCTTCCACCCGAAGTTGAGTGTCTTAAATGCACTTTCTTTGTTCGAGACACAGGCCTCTGAATAAAATTTAGATAAATTTAAATCATAAATTATGGAAAAACGCTAACGCTTATGAAATGGACGTTTAAAACCGGCTACAGCCAGAATGAACTGGATTAAAGCCGTTTTCAGTTGATTCAAGCTTCATCGGATATTTGGCTACGGGTTAGATTGTTATCTTCTTTAGCTTTCTATTATAAAGTAAATGAAAATTATTGTGTGGGGTGTCATAGGTTCATATCTGTGGAGGGTTATTTAAAAAAATGAAGTAAATTTAAATTAAAGGTTGCCGTTAAGCCTATATGTACAACGTCTATATAAACGTGATGCTCGTAGATTCGATTCCCACTCGTGGGAAATAATATAGTAAAGTTATTATAATTTCTTTGCACCACTTACTATGCCACTCTTAATATCTGGAATTCAGATAGAAATCGAAAAACGGAGTGTTTAAACACTAGGTTTTCTCCGACCCTTATATGTAGTACAAACATGATCTAAACTAAATTTTACTGATGATTATGTCTGTAACGCCTGTCGTGGCGCAGAGCCACAAGCGTGCGACTGTAAACGCGACAGGATGTGACTTCGATTCCCACTCCATGAAGTGGAATTTTTCATTTCCTGGGTTGAACAAGGCAAAGCACGGCGTTAAGTTCCGCCACACAGCACGCAATGCCTCAATTTGCCGGAACGGAGTGTCTTAATACTAGGTCCCCTCTGCCTACCCTGCTATATGCGGGATACAGAGGGTAGCTATGTATATATGTATGTATGTATTATGTCAGTATAGACTTTGAAATTAAGCCTTATGTTAGTGTAACATAAATATATAATAGTTATGTGACCTCATTCATACATACATTTATCTGTTTGTGACGTTTTTGTATGACAGAGTATATTTCTGATAACAGTATAATAAGTTTTGCTATTTTTAACTTCAATTATTAAGATTTTAACAAAAAAAAGAAAACCAACTTAAAAAATTAACTAAAAAGTGTAATTATTACGAATAACTCAAAAACTACTCATTATATCTTAAGTAAATTTAAATGGGACCACATTAGAAGCACTAGCTAGTAGCTATCATATAAAAAAAGGATCATCAAAATTGGTGTATCCAATAAAAAGATATAAGACAGCACACAAAAAATACACTTGACGTAAGAACCTCTAGCTTTTTTGAAATGGGTTAAAAAATTTGCTATTTTGAAACACTTCTTGTGGTTTGATTTGCTTCAAAATTGGCACACGTGTCCGGATACAATGATAATATAATATTTTCACTGAAAGAATCTCCTTGCTAGAAGAACCAGGTACATGTTTTTTTCTTCGTTTTAACTGATTTCATTATTTTTTTTTCTATGTAAGCTAAAAATGGCATGAAAATAAGATTTTTATTGTCAAATAAAAAGTTAGTATGTAATGGAGCTATTAAGTCTGCCTCAATTCGGTGGAAAGTGGGGAATGGAGTGTCTTAACACTAGGTTCCCTCTGCCTACCCTGCTATATGCGGGATACAGCGTGAAGCTATGTATGTATATGAAAATATTAAGAAAGAACAAATATATGTAAAAGAACATTAAAAATAAACAAAAAGTACTGATTATTTATCTGCATAAACAAAAATTAAAAAAAATCATGAAATTAAATTTCATTTCTATAGTAGAAGCAAAATAATAATTACAATAGTTAATATTTTAAACAAGAAAACACAATAAAGAGAACAATTATTACGAATAACTCTTAAACTATACGTCAGATCTTAGCTAAATTTTAATTGGGACCACATCAGAAACATAAGCTATCATATTAAAAAAAAGTCATCAAAATTGTTTCAACTAGTAAAAAGTTATTCAGTGACACACAAAAAAATACAAATGAATTGGTGACCTTTTCCTTTTTCTTTTCGAATTGATAAAGAGAAGTATAGAATTGAGAAAGATAGAATTGAGACTCTTTTTTTACCTTCACGCTGTATCCCGCAAATAGCAGTATAGGCAGAAGGAACCTGAGAAACGACGTGTTAAGACACTCCATTCTCTTTCAACAATTCCGTTCCCTCTTTCCACCGCATTAGGGCATTGCGTGCTGAGTGGCGGAACTCAACGTCGCGCTTTGCCTTGTTACCAAATCCAGGAAATGAAAATACTAAATATTATTTTAAATTTTCATTTCCTAGAGTGAGAATCGAACCCACAACCTATCGCGTTTACAGTTACACACTTGTGCCTCTGCGCCACGACAGGCATTAAAAAATTCTATAGTTTCTATATAAAGTATCAAACAGTATCGGTCGCAGTACATCGGGCGGAATCCGTCGCGCGTCGCTTACGAAATGTTCCGACGGTATACAAAGATATGTGTGTATGTGAAAATTTTTAGTTTATTTTATTATATTATATTTAATTTATCTTTATTTATTTTTTATTTCTGTAATAAGCGGCGTTGAGTTACGCGAATTAAAAATAATGCTTTGATTTAGAACGGAAGATGGAGAAAGGAATATTTTAATGGCAGAAGAAAATACTATCTTCTTAATTTAAATATGTATGTAAGTATATCTTTATTTATCCCCAGAACTTAATCTAAAATCTCAAATATTTTAAAATATATATGTGTTATTTTAATATACTCATATTCTTCTTCTAGTCAGATCTTTTTGAATAAATATTCCATTGAATCCATTTTTACGAAAAGTATACCAGCGGAGGAGAAATGTGACATAAATGTAAAATAGATCAAAAGTATATAAAATATTTTTTGTGTAAGGCATTTGAAGTACACAGAATTAATAAGAGAAACAAAATAAACATAACACATACTAAATATATCAATTAAAAATTCATTAAAAAAATATAACTTGCAAATAATATTATACTCTTTAAAGTACATACTCGTATATTACTTAAAAACATACTTTAAATTAAAAAAAAAAATACTAATAAAAAACTGTTCAAATCTTATAAAGAAAATACAACACACAAATATGTATTCAAGCAATATATAAATAACCTAATAAATATATATTTTTTTAACTTCACGCTGTATCCCGCACATAGCAGGTTAGACAGAGGGAACCTGAGAACCATAGTGTTAAGACACTCTGGTCTCTTACAAATCCTTTCAATAAAATACATACCTACATAGTACATAGCTTATACATTAGCATTACACATTCACACAAATTACAATTTATATAGATTTGGCCATAATTTAATAAATATTAAATTTTACTATATAGCAAAAAGTACATAGTGTTAAGACACTCCGTTCTATTTAAATATATACATACATACATAGCTTCACGCTGTATCCCGCATATAGCAGGGTAGACAGAGGGAACCTAGTGTTAAGACACTCCGTTCCCAACAATAAAATAAATAAATAATAATAATAAAATCTACTAATATTTTAGTTGCTACTTTATACATTTACTGTGTGCTAAGTAAAGCAAGCAAACGAAGCAAACTCGAGGGCACAGGGCTGTACGATGTAATAAATAATAATAAATAGTAATAAATAATTATTTTATTATTTATTTAAACGTGGGATGTAATTAAATGTGGGGAACGGAGTGTCTTAACACTAGGTTCCCTCTGCCTACAGATGAGGAGGATACAGCGTGAAGCTATGTATGTATTTATTTAACGGAGTGTCTTAACACTATGTTCTTTTTGGTAAATAGTAAAATTTAATAATTATTATATTGAATGTGTAATTCTGAAGTATAAGCTATATTTCTGTAAAGTTTTATCTGAATTTGTTTTATATTTTTTTGTGTGAATATTTAAAAATCATACAACCTTCGCATTTATAATATTAGTAGGATGTTATTATAATAAATGAAGTCATCAAGGCGCAGTAGGACAGTGTCTCTGTAAACGCGATTGGTAGTGGATTCGATTACCACTCAGTGTAATGATTATAATTAAATTATTTTCATTTCGTTTGCTATGGTAAGACAAAGTGCAGTGTTGGAAAATGAAATGAGAAATTTTATTTTTTACCTTTTTGTGAGGTATTTAAGCAAAATCTAGTGTTAAGACACTCTGTTTTCAACTTCAAGGTTTTTTAGGGATTTAAAATATATATATGATATAATTTGACAATTTAAATGCTCAATAACCTACGTAAGGTCACCTTAACGAATAAATATATGTACATAGTTTTATTTTATATGTGCAATAATTATAAGAACAAGATCTTATTAAAATGTTTATATATATATATATATATATATATATATATATATATATATATATATATAGTTTAAAACAGATTAAATATTTTATTTTTAATTTTTTTTAGCTTCACGCTGCACTTAGCAGAGTAGGCAGAGGGAACCTAGTGTTAAGACACTCCGCTCTCTTTTAACACTTGCGTTAAGGTTAAATATATTTAGCTAAATTAAGGAATACATAACTTATAATATATTTTAGTGATTCTCTATATATAGCAAATTACAGGAAATTCAAAAAGTGATAATAAACAAATGAAGGAAACATTAGTACTGAAATAAATAGAAAATTATTATATCTAAAGTAATTAAAATGTTGGATTCTTAATAGTTTTTTTTACATCGCAACTAAACTACCGTGTCTAATTTAAGCAATTTTTTATATTTAAATTGAAAATTTTAAAATTAAATTGACTACAGTAAATTTACTTACTTATTTAGTTTTTCCTTGTGCATCCAGAGGTGCATTGTTTTAAATAATTTAAAAACTTTGTATTTATTAAGACAAAAGAAGAGAATAATAAACAAAATGGAAAACGGACAACACGAACTTGTTTCTTCTTGCCAAAAATTGTCCCACTATTTTATAAAAGCGAATTTTTTGGGATGGATGAATGTATGGATGTTTTTTCTGTTTCTCTTTTTTGTTCTTGTTTCTGTTTATAAATTATAATATATATTGTTAATTAAAAATTAGTATTTTAAATTAAACACTTTTATTCATTATTTTTAAAGAATTACCATTGATACATATTATTTTCATTTCATATAGAGAGTGCACTTTAAAATTTAAGTAGTATGTTTCATGTATGTCATTGCCCAAGTGATAAGCTAAATAAATAACCGTAATTTACTAAGTTTATGTTTAAAGAAGTTTTAAAAAAACTGGCTAAATAATATTCGTGAGAATTTGCATTTTGAAGATATTTAAACGGTTTTAATTACACTTTTTGATAATTAGTAAGGAATTTTCCATTAGTATTACAATTTTTAATGAAAATTGTTACTTTATAAGATATAAAAATTAATTAATTATGGACCTTTTTAATCTATTCTAGTATTCTATCCGGTAAAATTGGTATTATTCACCAGTAGAACGATTTATCATCAACATTGTTATGTATTTGAAGATATATTTCCTTATACCTTTATTTTGGTATGTTTATTATCACGTATCATTTGCTCAGAATTTCTATTAAAATTGGTTTTATTGTTACCATTTACATGTACATGTACACTAACCAAAAATTATATAAGGTATTGAATAGTGTGTATAACAATGTATTATTTTATTTAGTTTAACATTTCATGTATATATAACATATTATATATGTAAATACTAGTAATTAAAACAGACGTCTGTTAATTATATAAAAAAGGAGTTTATAGCAAACTTCTTACTGACTGTAAAATTTGAACAGGTGACACTTTGACTATAGATAATTATTTAAATTCAGATTCGTCACGTCATTGTTTGAACGTCGTGTAATTTCTTATTATTTTTTACCCAACCGTGGTAAAATAAGAGGTTTTTGGTAAGCTTTGTTTGTTTTTTAAAAATTCTTAGATTCATACAATCATTTTTAAGTGAAGTGTCAAAATTTTCCATATTTTTTTTTCTTATTTTTATTTATACTTAAATAAAAAAATTCTTAGTAAAAATAGTGAGCCATACAGAAAAAATACCTAAATTTAAATAAATTATAATATTAATCATTATATGTTTAGTTATTAACATAATGTATTAATAACATACACTTTTTCATTTATAAAAAAATATTTTTATATGTTAAACATACACTAAATAAATTAAATTGTGAGTTGAAATATTACTAAAAATACACGCGAAGGTTCTGGGTTCAATTCCATTCAGAACATTACCCAGCTTAGTCGGGCAAAGCACAGCGTTGAGTTCCGCTGCCATCTTTTAAGTTAAATAAGCCATTTAATTCATTTTACAACATCCCAAAACGTCAGTATTGTCAGTCATGCAAAACACTAATAATGGTGCGTCTATAACAACTTATACATGTATATTAAATTTTATAAAAAAAGGACTTAGGAAACTTTCTGTTACAAAAATATATTTTGGCAGACATGATTGTTCATTAAAAATTTTGAAAATTTATCTACTTCAAAGCCTTCAAACGAACACATATACGCACTATAAACTATAGTATGTAGTATGGACTAATATTGACCACGAGCGAAGAAAAGAGTAAAAGTTAGTATCTTTATACTCGATACGCGAAACAAAAACTTTGTACCCGTAAAAAGACGAAAATTACGCGGACAGAGGAGCATGAAATTTGGCATACTTATAGTTTATATAGAGAAGGAGTGCAGTATGCTAAAATAATTTTTAAATAATACATAAAAAGTATATTAAATTAACAAAATATATGTTACACACACTACCGTGGTTTGACATCCATGTTTCTACAAAGTGACATATACATTGCTAAAGACAACGCGTTGTTAATGCGTCAACGGGGACACTAGTATATATAAATAAAAAATATTAATAATTAAAAAAAATAATATTTCAAATATTAGTATCGACAACCCTATCACCTCAGTATGCGGCCGATATTTTTTCACTCGAGAACAGGAAACCGACGAGTCGAATTAAAATTATATGTATGTATTTTTTGTTATACACCTTTTTTTTTAAACATTATATTAATTTGAAGTTATAAATAGATTTTTAAATACTTCTTAACTAAACAGTAATAATAATAATATAGATTTCTTTTTTATATAGAAAAACCCGTTTTTTCCAATTTTAATGGTTTTTTACTAAATTAAAAAAAAGAAATAACAAAAAAACTAATATTTATAACAAAAAACACAAAAAAGTATATATTGTGAAGTATAATTCCAGCTTTTCTCATTTAAAAATATAAATTAAGTTTGTGAGAATATATATTTTTTAAATTATCCATAATTTATGTTAATTATAATTGTCACTATGATTTCATAGTTTATAACTAAAAAATTAAGCAAATGATTAAATATTTAACCTGCATTCAGATCTTAGTAACCGGATTCAGCAAAAAACATTCATTCCATTCGTCTTGATGACGCAAAGGACGCGAATTATTTGCTTCTTTTAATTAATTAAATCTCATCTTTATGCTTTTTCAAGCATTGCAGTCAGAGAACCTAGTGTTTAGACACTCCGTTATCCGCTTTCCGCCCGAATTCTGGGCTTAAAAAGAATACAATGCCCCATTTTGTTTTACCAGAGCGAAAAATCAAACATAATCTTACCAAATAATTACCCCAAGTAGAATTAGAACCTACAACTCTGTCCCTCTACACCACGATAACCTCTTAATTAAAAAAAGGTCATTTCCATTCCCATATATTTTATTTGTTATATGTTTTTATTTGACATACATAATTGTAATGTTTTAAATGTATATGCTTAAAATAAGAAAATTACTTTATACGCATAAATTATAAGTCAAATTATTATTATAAGTTACAAGGGCGCCGACAGCTCGCTTACGAAACCCAATGACACGCGCGAGTGAATTACGTAGTAATCGTGTAAATATTATATATATATATATATATATATATATATATATATATATATATATATCTAATAAGACAAAAGGTGGCGTTGAATTCCGCCAATCAACACATCATGCTTAAATTCAAATGAAAAAGAAAAAATAGAGAAACGAGTGCCTATACTCTACAATAATACAATACAATCATTTCAAACATATATAATTACAAAAAGTAATAAACGAAAATGTTAAAAGAGAACGGAGTGTCTTAACACTATGTTCTCTGGTTCTGCCTACTCTGCTATATGCGGGATACAGCGTGAAGATAAAAAAATAATTATTGATTGATATAAAAACTCATAAAAAAAATATGTTATTAACATTTATACATATTTATGTAAAATAAAATAAATTTTATTCAAATTATTTCTTAAAGTTTCGACTCTATAGCAAATCTAGGACTATTGCTGTCTCGCTTTCGCGATATCTCCGTCCTGCTCCCACATAGACGCGTTATAGTGCGCAGGCAATCATGTTCATTTAGTTTAATCACCCTCCCAGTGCTTCCTACGCTAGCAGACAGGCCATTTCCTCCTTTCGCAAATAGCAGGGTAGGCAGAGGGCATCGACGTGTTAAGACATTCCGTCCTATTAAGATCTCCATAAATAATAAATAATATTGGATATTTTCATATTTCGCACTGGTAACATGACAAACGCGGCGTTGAGTTCCGCAACTCAGCTAATGCAATGCCTCTTCATCGTATGGAAAGTAGGAAACGTAATGTTAAAAGAGAACGTAGTGTCTTAACACTAGGTTCTCAGGTCTCCTGCCTACCCTGCGTGCGGGATACAGCGTGACACGATAGGAAAAATAACTCCCTCCTCATGTGTATGAACCCAATAACCCATCGTTTACAGTTACACGTTATCACAATGAGCTGACGGCCATGTTTCTTTTTATTCATCTCACCATATTGTATTATTTTTTTAATTTAAATATAACATGGCTCTTGTTGTTATTCCTAGAAATGTGATATTTTTAGTTAAAATCTGAATACGTCTTAGTCATACTTTGCATACAATATTATAACAGCCTGTCGTGGCGCAGAAGCACAAGCGTGCAACTGTAAACGCGACAGGGTGTGGGTTCGATTCCCACTCCAGGAAATGTATCTTTAGTATTTTCAATTCCAGTTTAGTAATAGCAAAAGCGCGGCGTTGTGTTTTTGCCATATTCAGTACGCACGCTTTCACCCGGCGGAAAGGGGAACGGAGTGTCTTAACGCTAGGTTCCTCTGCCTACCCTCCCTGCTATATGTGGATACAGCGTGGAAGCTAAAAAAACTTATAAATATGGAATGATCTTATGACGGTGGAAGTGTTTGATCGTACCGCGATTGGATGTGGGTTCATACACATGAGGGGGAATTATATCAAATTTATTTTAATATCTCCCCTCTAGTGAGACTTAACGCGGCGTTGAGTTACACCACTTAACTTGTAATACTTTTTTTGCTTCACGCTGTATACCACATATAGCAGGGTAGACAGAGTGAACCTGAGAACCTAGTGTTAAGACACTCCGTTCGCCACTTTCTGCCGAATTGTGACATTGCGTGCTCCGTGGCAATACTCAACGCCGCACTTTGCCTTGTTACCATAAGACACTCCGTCCCCCACTTTCCACCGAATTGTAGCATTGCGTGCTCCGTGGCAGAACTCAACGCCGCGCTTTGCCTTGTTACCAAAACCAGGAAATGAAAATACTAAACTTTTACATTTCCTGGAGTGGGAATCGAACACACAACCTGTCCCGTTTACAGTCGTACGCTTGTGCATCTGTGCCACGAAAGGCTAAATGAAAATAATTTAAACACAATAATTACCCCTCACGTGTATGAACACACAACCACCGCATTTACATTCAAACACTTCCACTGCACTATAAAATCATTCCATATTTATAAGACACAATGGTCTCTACAATATTTTAGCTCAAATTAAGTAAAACTACATGAAGGAGCTAGTATTAAAAGCACTGAAACTAAAGTAGGTCAAAATTTCAAGATTTTATCTTTTATGAAACGTAAAAATTATCACATATATAAAGTAATGTATTTAATTATTTGTTTTTTTTTTTAACTTCACGCTGTATCCCGCTTATAGCAGGGTAGACAGACAGAACCTGAGAACCTAGTGTTAAGACACACCGTTCCCCACTTTCCGCCCAAATGAGGCAACGCGTGCTGAGTGGCGGAACTCAACGCCGCGCTTTGCCTTGTTACCAAACTCAGGAAATGAAAAAATCCATTTTCTGGAGTGGAAATCGAACCCATAACCTGTCGCGTTTACAGTCGCACGCTTGTGCCTCTGCGCCACGACAGGCGTTTGTATGTTTTTTACTTAATAATTATCACTACGCTTGATAAGAAGTTAGTAACTAATCTCAACGTTCCTATAATATGCGTTGCCATGGCAACAAAGAAAAATCATCTATTGCTTCATAATAATTATTAATTTTGATAATTGATATAATAAGAGGCCTGTCGTCTCGTGAGGCACAAACGAGACTAAACGCGACAAGTTGTGGGTTCGATTCCCTCTCCTGCAAATTAAAATATTAAATAATATTTAGTATTTTTATTTCTTCTCTCTGGTCATAAGGCAAAGCGCGGCGTTGAGTTCCGCCACTCAGCACGCAATGCCTCAATTCAGCGGAAAGTGGTGAACGGAAATGTTAATAGAACGGAGTGTCTTAACACTAGGTTCTCAGGTTCCCTCTGCCTAACCCGCTATATGCGGGATACAACGTGAAGTTAAAAAAAATGTCTTTACCTATTAGAATGGTTTGCAATAACTAGATTTTTAATACTTGAACTAAAATCTTGAGTCCCTTTTTTATAATTAATAAAATTCAAACAAAAATAATTACGATTTTAACAAAAAAGAAAATCAATTTCAAATAAAATACAGTAAAAAGTGAAATTATTACGAATAACTCAAAAACTAGTCGTCAGATCGTAACTAATTTTAAATGGGACCACATCACCACACAGCATTAGCTATTCCTGGGTTAGTAACAATGCAAAGTGCGGCGTTGAGTTTCGCCACTCAGCACGCAATGCCTCAATTCGGCGGAAAGTGGGGAACGGAGTGTTTTAACACTAAGTTCCCTCTGCCTACCCTGCTATATGCGGGATACAGCGTGAAGCTATGTATGTATGTAAAAAAAACACTAAAATAACTCTTTTTCTAAATCGGTTAAGTAAAATTGATTTCTTTATACTGTTAGTAAGAGCGGAGCGAATTAGATTACGAAACTATACCCGTCTCTTTCGCACACATAGTATTGAATAACGCTAGAGCGAGACAGGTGTAGTCATAAAAAATAAACGAGAATTGAAATTCTTTTAATGAAAACTATAGAATATGCAAATGGAATTATTTTTATTTATTGTATTTTTAATGTTTTTTTTTTAATTAGAGTAATAAGAGAGAGTGATATAGTGTTAAGACACTCCCTTTCCCATTTTCCGCCGATTTGAGGCATTGCGTGCTGAGTCGCGGAACCAAAGAAAGGAAATGAAACATTTCCTGGAGTGGGAATCGAACCCACAACCTGTCGTGTTTACAGTCGCACGCTTGTTCCTTACGCTACGACAGGCGATTATATTCATATAATATATATATATATATATATAAATATATATAATAAATAAAGTGAAAGAATAAAGAAAAATATCACTACATTTTCTTCATTTTGAAAAAAAAGTCAAATGAGACCCTCCTTTTTTAAAATCGGTTAAAACAGATTATACTCTTTGCCTTTGTATTATTTCCAAGAAACATATCGATTCAAAACTATTTCCGGGATGAAGCAAACTACCTGCTTTCAACAAAAATGAAAAAAAAAAATTTTTATATTTAAATTATTTTCATTTCACTGCTTTAGAAAGACAAAGCGTCGTTAAGTTACGTCACGTAATATACATTGACTCTTAAATGTATAATAATAACGAAAATGACAGAAGCTTCACGCTGTATCCCGCATATAGCAGGTAGGCAGAAGGAACCTGAGAACCTAGTGTTAAGACACTCCGTTCCCCACTCTCCGCCGAATTGAGGCATTGCGTGCTGAGTGGCGGAACTCAACGCCGCGCTTTGCATTATTACCAGAGCGACGAAATGTAAATACTAAATATAATTGAATATTTTCATTTCCTGTAGTGTGTATGAAACCACCTGTCGCGTTTACAGTCGCACTGTTTGTAAAGACACTCCGTGATCCATATTGCATGTTGTGTGTGAAACAAGTGAAACTTAAGCAACGGTTCGTCATATTCCTGTAAGAACCTGTAAGATTATTAAGTCTGACTTTTTTTTATGGATAACGGATGGCAAACGATCAGAAGGACCACCTGATGGTTAGTGGTTACCTTCGCCCATGAACATCTACAACACCATAGATGTTGTACATGCGTTGCCGACCTGGAGGATACAGATGGAAGGAGGGGATAATGTAGTAGTCCGCTATCGGAACCACCACATTCTGGGGAATCGATGGGTTGAAAAGAGGAAAACCTGCCTTACGGCATGTAAGTATCGCACCGGAACACATCGTTCGATATTTGGCGGTTCATCTTTAACATGATAGTGGTCGCGAGCCAGTCGGAGGTCGAACCTCCTACCACCTAACAAAAACTATTTAGCCAAAGAGAACCTAGTGTCAAAACACTCTTTTCGCAGCTTTTTGCTTGAATTTGGAACATTCCATGTTAAGTGGATTTAACCTGTCGTGGCGCTGAGGCACAAGCGTGCGAAACGCGACAGATCGTAAGTTTGATTCCCACGCAAGGTACCATTCCTTTCAAGGCAAAGAGCGTTGAGTTCCGTCACTCAGCACGCAATTCCTCGACTCAGCGTTATCTAATCGATTTCCAACAAATTGCCCTAAAATAAGGAAAAACGAAGAAGAATAGAGTGTCTTAACTCTATCGGCTCTCTGACTCTGCTATACGTTGACACTAACTAATTTTACTACTTTTGTAACGTTTGTGTAACAAAACCTCGTAACATGAAACCGGTTTAAACCGGAAGAGATTTGAACTTAGCTATTATTTTACTTCTTTTAAAGTTGATATTTAAAATTTTTATTAATGCCATTATGTCGCAGTGGTTGTCTGACAGTAAACGCGATTGCTTGTGGGTTCATATACTTGAGAGGGAATTTTGCTTTTAGTTCTACGCTATATCCCACATACAGAAAGGTAGGCAGATGGAACCTGAGAACCTAGTGTTTAGACACTGTTCTCTTTTAACTTCCGTTCCCCACTTTCCACCGAATTGAGGCATTGCGTGCTGAGTGGTGGAACCCTAACGCTGCGCTTTGCCTGCAGCTACCAGAACGAGGAAACAGGGTGCACTGAGTTTTTGAATATTCCTGGAGTGGGTATCGAACTCCACAACCTGTGCCGTTTACAGTTGCACGTTTGTGCCTCAAGACACGACAGGGAAAATGATTATATTTAAATAAATTAAAATAATTTGCATGTATATGTATATATATATAGTTATATATGAGGATATAGATATGTATGATATATATATATATATATATATATATTTCAAGCAAATCCATGAAAATAGTATAGTATTTCAACAAAGAAATTACATGATTGTATATTAATATGTATGTGACTCCATACCATATGATTGCAACTCGTTTTCTATACACAAGGTTTTTTATATGCGATAAAAAACTGATTTTACTTAATATAAACACTAAAAAATTGCTAAAAAAGGCAAAATTATAAAAACAACAGCTGCAGCAGCAGCAGTTGGTCGGAGAATTGAGTGTTCAGACACTCCGTTTGCCACATTCAATCTAATTTCGAGATATTGGGTGTTAGAGTACTCGCAAATTCATATAAAGTAACATTATTATTTAAAATATTCATACTTATATGACAAATACAAAAAAGAACAAACTCTATGTGTTTTTCTCGAAGAAAAAAAAATATTAGTAAGAAAATCTTTGTCACTCTATCACACAAAAACTACTGAACCGATCTTGATGAAACTTTACAATAACATAGTTCATACATAAAAATAATACATACAATACAATTTATAAAATTTTTATATAATTTAATGATAATATTACGATAAATATAAAAACCCAAAACCGCGTTACAATATTGCTCCACTCAACCTGGCCTTTAATATACACACACAAGTACATCTAATTTTATGCTTCAAGAATACATTCACAAAATCCAATCAAAAAACGACTTTATATTCATTAAAATAAAGTTAAATTTAACTTTAAAATAGTTAAAATAATTATTTTAATATAAATTCAACCTTATTATTTATGAGATAATGTTCAAATTAGCTTAAATTGTTGTTTCATTTAAAGTGGGTACAATTTTTGTTTTTCAAACGAAAACTTGGTTTTGAACGCGATTTCTAATAACATGGTGTTTTTTTTTGGGAAATTTAATTGTTTTAATTGTTGTATTAGGTTCGATTCCCGTTTAGGTAAAAGTAGTAGATAGTTAGATAGTTAATGCCTGTCGTGGCGCAAAGGCACAAGCGTGCAACTGTACACGCGACAGGTTGTGGTTTCGATTCCCACGCCAGGAAATGAAATTTTTCGTTTCCTGGGATTGGTAACATGGCAAAGCGCGGCGTTGAGTTCCGCCACTCAGCACGTAATGCCGCAATTCGGCGGAAAGTGGGAAAAGGAGTGTTTTAACACTAGTGAAGCTATGTATGTATGTATGTAGTAGACAGTAGTAGATAATGATACTGGAGGAAGGTCACTTAAAAAGCATGAGGGCATGCATGAAGAGGTTAATGACTGTGGACGAGGCGAAAGAGGTATGCAGGGACCGTGGGGTTTAGCTCCGGAACTCTGACTACCCCGCTAGGGATAAAGCGTGAAGGTAAGTAAGTAACTCAACGCCACGTTCTGTTCTTACCAAAGAGGTAAAACTAATTTAAATGTAATCATTGTGTTTTTTAGAAAATTTTAATTAAATTGCAGTTACACGTTCGATTCCCGAATGGGTTACAACAGTAGATAAAGGGTAAAATATATATATTGTTCAACTCGTTTCACACGTTTCGTTTCATAGTTATAATAAGTAAAACTTTTTTTAATAGATAAGAACAACGTAGAACGTAATGCGTTCAATATATTATGTTTAGTTTTCATGACGATAAATGTCGTCATGCCCATTGCAGCGGGTTTCTATGTATGACGAAATATTTCGTCATATCCAGTTAACAGGTTAAGAGGTTGGCGGAACTCAACGCTGCGCTTTATTGCTCACCAAAGAAGTAAAAATCATTTAAATACAATCATTGTTTTTTTTTTATTTAATTTAATTGTTGTAATAGTAATATTTAGTAGTAGTAGTAGATAGGGAAAGCCTAATAAAATAGCGGAACTCAACGCCGCGAATTGTCTCACCAGAGAAATGATATAATTTAAATATAATCATTCTTTATAAGGACATTAATGAGCTTCAGATGAATAGGATGAAATAGGATTCTGTTGTTTCATAGTCTAAACCAGGAAAGAAAATAAAAATTGTGTGTATCATAAATAATAAAAAAAAAATTAAAATAAAAAAAAACAAAACCGACTTCAAATAAAATGCACAAACAGTAACATTATTACGAATAACTCAAAAACTACTCGTCAGAAGTTAACTAAATTTAAATGGGACCACACGAGAGCGCTAGGTATCATATTATAAAAGATATATAGCTTCACGCTGTATCCCGCATATAGCTGGGTAGGCAGAGGGAAACTAGAGCGCGGCGTTAAATTCCGCCACTCAGCACGCAATGCCTCAATTCGGTGGAAAGTGGGGAACGGAGTGTCTTAACACTAGGTTCCCTCTGCCTACCCTGCTATATGCAGGAAACAGCGTCAAGCTATGTATGTATGTATGTTAATACTATTACGGTTCATTTCATTTCGAACAAAATTCAATATTTTTCTAAGAGAACGAACAGTGTCCTTGGCCGCGATACTTTTAACTATGTATTAAAATTCTATATACGTCTGAATTTAATTTATGTATTTTTATGTAAATATATGTATATACAAGGCCATAGTGGTACAGTGTGTGTTCACGTGATGAGTGTGGATTCGATTCCCCCTTTTTTTTTTTAAAAAAATATTACTTCTCAAGCTTTTGACTCTATAGCAAATCTAGGACTATTGTTGTCTCGCTCAAGTAGTTATATCTCCGTCCTGCTCCTCACATAGACGCGTTCAGGGTAACTCGTGTCTGAAGCTAGTTTGATTAAGAAAGAAAATAGCTTCACCGCTTTCTTTATTCCGCATATAGCAGGGTAGGGCAGAGGGAACCCGTGAACCTAGTATTAAGACACTCCTTTCCCCCCACTTTCCGCTGAACCGAGGCATTGTGCTGAGTGGCGAAAACTCAACACCGCGCTTGCCTTTGTTACCAAACCAATGAAATGAAAGCACGTAGCTTTTTACTTCGTGAACGAACGAATCACAACCCGTCGTGCTTTATATTCGCATCGGCTTGAAGCACTGCGCCACGACAGGCAATCAAAAGATAGCCCGCTTAAATTAAATGGGAAATCAAATTATAACCATATTAAACAGGCGCTGTCGCACTGCG
Organism: Philaethria dido; assembly: GCA_033558755.1. NCBI lineage: Eukaryota > Metazoa > Arthropoda > Insecta > Lepidoptera > Nymphalidae > Philaethria > Philaethria dido. The sequence goes on from JAKGSA010000736.1 coordinate 43,844, forward strand.
CCAAGATGGCCTCGATGAACGTTATCTATATATTAATACGTGAAGTAAAACCTTTGTACTCTTTTTACGAAAATTTACGCAGACGGAGGCATGAAATTTGGCAATAATTTATAGTTTATATAGGAAGGGAGTGCAGAATGATAATATCTTTTAAAATAATGTATAAAAGATATATTAAATTAACAAAAAATTAACATCCATGTTTATATAGTGACATACGTTGCTAGGCAACGCGCCATTGTACGCCTGGGCCAGGACACTAGTAAAGTTAATTTTAATTCTCGCGGCGCGTAAAGTTAATTTAATAGCGCGGCGTTGAGTTCCGCCACTAAAAAAAGCATTTCTAAAAAGGAGTGCCTTAACACTGTTCTCTACCTACCCTGCTATATGAACGAGACGTATAAACATAAATAAAATACTCCTATCAGTGGCGAGGGGTGAAAATTTTAGTTAGGCAAGCGGGTAAATTAAGGGAAGCCGATGTACATTTAGGGAAGCCGGTATATATATTTAGGGACGCCGGTAATTTTTAGTTAAGCCGATATATTTAGGGAAATCGGTTATCGGTATAGGATGTCAAGGTATTTCGTAATTTCACTATACAATTTTGGCGATGATTTTTTTTAGGTCTATAAGATGTCAGAGCTTGTATTTTGCAATTTTATGCCCAATATTTCTTGGCGAGATTTTTTTTAGGTCTCATACTTGTACTTTGAAAAGTTAGGAAAGCCGGTGGGAATCGAGTTGTATGGACGCCTATCCATTGCCTCTTATTTCTCACATTCGGTTTATTTATCTGCATACCAAATTGTTATCCAATATAAAATAAGAATCTACAGTTTAATTTGTGATATGTATTTTTTGTTAAAAAAAACTATTGGTTGTTTGTTGTTGTTATTTAAACTGGCTGATTTTTTTATTTACTTATGCTACATATCTATGCTCTAGTTTCTTTCAATTTATCTAAGTATGGGTGGTTAAATATATGATATGAAATAAGAATTATTAGAATATTATTGGAAATGTTGAAAGAGAATGGAGTGTCTTAACGCTAGGTTCTCTGGATCCCTCTGCCTACCCTGCTATATGCGGGATACACCGTGAAGTTAAAAAAAAATAAAAACATATTGGAATCTCTATATATAACTAATTAAAGAAACGATACTGTCTATCGATTTTTACCAACATGAAAAATAATTAAATTTTCAAATCAATTATATATTTTTTGAGTTACCGCATAACTTTAAACTACGTGAAACAATTTTAATGATTCTTTTTTATATGATAGCTAGTGCTTCTAATGTGGTGTCATTTAAATTTAGTTAAGATCTGACGAGTAGTTTTTGAGTTATTCGTAATAATTTTACTTTTTAATGCATTTTATGCTTTATGCCTGCTTGCTTGCTGCTTCTTTTTAATATACCCAAGTAAGTACTTTAAGGCCTGTCGTGTCGCAGAGGCACCACGACTGTTAACGCGACAGGTTGTGGGTTCGATTTCCACTTAAAGGAATGAAAATATTAAATGTTTATAATAAGGCGAAAGAGGTATGCAGGGACCGTAGCGTTTGGCGCTCTGTTCTCTCTTACTACCCCGCTAGGGATAAAGCGTGAAGTTAGGTAGGTAGGTAGGTTTATAATAAGTAACATTTAGTATTTTCATTTCCTCGCTCCGGTAACAAGGCAAAGCGCGGCATTGATTTCCGACATATAGCACGCAATACCTCAGCGACAAGTGGGAATGTTAATATAACGGAGTGTCTTAACACTGGATTCTCTGCCTCCCTCTGTCTATACTGCTATGTGCGGGATACAGCGTGAATATAAAAAAAACCAGTGAAGGTATATTATTAAAGACGCTTTATTAGATTCAAGGTAGAGAGAACCTAGTGTTAAGACACTCCGTTATTTACTGTCACCAAAATATTCGAACTTTCCATGTAGTGACGGGTCACTATAGTGATTCGACACTAAAATCCCTCTGTTCTCTCTGCAATATGTCGTAAATAATAAAATAGATTTTCATTTCGTGACTTCCTGTATATATATGAGTGTAATATGAATATTGGCGTCCATGCGATGTCAAATAATTGGTGAATTGAGAAGCATTCGAGTCGAACGTTATTTTATTTTTTTATTAGATTTATTGTTTTTTTTTTAAATTTTAAATCTATGTGTATCTGTTTTTGTCTCATAAAGTAAAAAAATATATGTGTGTCTTTTTCATTTAAAAAAGAACTTTACTTTTGCAAAGTGCGACGTTGAGTTCCGCCACTCAGCACGCAATGCCTCAATTCGGCGGAAAGTGGGGAACAGAATTGTTGTAAGAGAATGGAGTGTCTTAACACTAGGTTCTCAGGTTCCCTCTGCCTACCCTGCTATATGCGGGCTACAGCGTGAAGTTAAAAATATATATATATATATATTTACTTTACTAATATTTTTAGAACAATGATACTAGAGGAAGGAATGGAACAATGATACTAGAGGAAGGAATGGAACAATGATACTAGGGCATGTAGTAAGAGGTTAATGACTGTGGATCGGCGAAAGAGGTATGCAGGACCGTAGTGTTTGGCGCCCGTTCTTCTGTTCACCCTGGGCTAGAGACAAATCGTAGCTAATTAAGTCAGTACTATTATTGCGTATTGGGGCTACATGAAGCCATCGTAACGTAGTGGATTTGTGTCTTTGTTTATAAGTTCGTTTCCCAATCGTGGGGTTAATTATATTTATATATTTAAAAATATATATCCCTGTAATAAACGTAGTGCGCCATTGAGTTTTGTTACTTAAACGCGCCTAGTCTCATATTCGGATGAATAGTAACGAACGGAATGTACTGTGAACTTGATACTAGGCTCTCTTTCGAGAACACGTGATTATTTTAAGATAAGCCTTTCACAGAATTCGATTTAAAACTCTATCTATCTAAAATGCTATATTCCTTTTTTTGTATGTCTTATTTCCATTCAATTATTTGAATGATGTCCAGAAATCAAATGAGTAGGGTAACGTTAGAACAAGCGCTACGTATTTTTATCTCACTCTAACTACACATACGTGTCAACATACGATGAATTCATTAAATTGTGATGTCAATGATGCTTTGCGATGATTGTGTGGCTTCGATTCCGATTAAGGAAAATATTTTTATTTCATTCTAATTTCTAAATAAAAAAATCAAAATAATATAAAATAATACATTATAATAGACACAATTTCGTTATTTACTTGAAAATTTCTACTCTGTTCTCGTAATATAATACGTTCGTGTAATTATGTCGTTGACCTCGTAAAATTATCGGTAAATATTTAACGCGTTTATATTATTGTATGTTACAACAAAGTACTTTTGAAAAATAAATCCATAAGCAATTTATATGTACTAATATATATCTTTATAAAAAATTAGGAAACGGAATTGTTGAGAGAGAAAGGAGTGTCTTAACATTAGTTCCTCAGGGTTCCCTCTGCCTACTCTGCTATATAGCAAGAGTAGAAGCGTGAAGCTTTCACTATATATATATATATATATATATATATATATATATATATATATATATATATATACACACACACACACACACACACACACACTTCCAAATGACGTAGATCTGACATAGAAAAATAAATATATTTCCCAAAGAACGATTAAATATATATTTAGAAATGAATTTAAAACATATATTACATGTACATGTTTTTTTCTTTATTTATATATAAAGATTGTGATCAACGAAATTAAGCCATATGAAGTTAACCATGATTTAATTACATATTTATGTTCTTCATTTCCTTTCTTCAAAAGTAACGGTTTAATAATAATATGGTATTTAAATATTTATATAATTTTAATGAAATATAACAAAAATACAAGCACTTGAGGATCGCCCACCATCTTATCTCTACGGATATTAAAAAGGTAGCCCACATCGTTCGACTTAACAAACATTATTATTATTACTTATTGTACTGTTACATACAAAACTCTCTTTTAATAATTTTTTCTAAAGTATAACTTCTGTTTAAATATATTTAGTTTATTCGCCAATTTAGAAATTTGTATGTTATTTCATTATAATCATAGTTTCAAATATACAACATTCATTGAATGGAAGATTGAACCCATAACTATCGTTTGTACATTAACATTCACTAACTACGCTACATAGTGTTAGATTTTCCTATCTAAATTAAAATCAAATGTATAGCAAATATATATTTTTTGCTACTAATAAAAATAGGCAGCAAATATTTATATTTTATATAATTTTTTATTAACATAATAGTCGACATACTTGTTCCATGAATTATAATAACATTTTTGCAAGTCACGCAAAGATCATTAGAATAATATAAATATGTATTTAATAATATGGAATCGTTTGATTTCACTGTTATATTCAAACCCGCACTATTTAAGTAATACACGTACGATACGATAAGAACCTGGGGAAAAATATTTTTACTAAGCCTTTATCAAAGGTCAATAACGATTTACATAAGATTACATATAGTTTTATTATTTTTTTAATAAATGATAAGTAATAAAATTTCATATAATTATTTAAATATAAGAGGATTTGAATCTCTTGACCGTCTAAAGCTAGACAATTGAACTACGCTTTTATATCGCGTCACGTAGATATTAAGATTCTATATAAATTTATTATTAACTATATATAATATTTATTAGCAACTATTTCTCTTTCACCTGTCGTGGCGCAGTGCCTCTGTGCAACTGTAAACGCGACAGGTTGTGGGTTCGATTCCTAAGGAAATCTAATTTTACTCTACGAAATGGAATTTTAAATAATATTTAATAATTTCATTTCCTGGGTCAGCACGCAATGTTTCAATGGTACATGCACTAGGTTCTCTGGTTCCCTCTGCCTATCCTGTTATGTGTGGGATACAGCGTGAAGCTAAAGAAAAGACTAATTTTTCTCAATAAATATAATCACTAGTGATCATGATAGTACCAACCCATTTCTTATCAGTTATTTACACAAAGCGAACCCGCGATAAGATACACACACATGCACACATAAACGCCAACTTGTCAATAAGGACAATTCGGTTTCGATCGTAAATTATTGAAATCTCCAATTTTGTTTGAATATGCAAGAATAAAATTCAAAATGATTTTATTTTTATAAAAAAAATATTGCGGCCGGCACTTTTGGAAAATAGTTGCCAGTAATCATGGTTGTTGGTTTAATTCCTGCTTGGGTTTATACTTTTTTTTTGCTGTGGCTAGCGTTAATCTTCCTAAATAAGAAAAAAAAAGACAAAAATACTCCTTAATATTGTTTGTGAAGAAAGTATATTTATACTTTTGTTACCTTTTGATTAAAAATTTCACAATATACAACTGAATAAGTATCATTAATTATGTAATCAACACAAGCTTGCCTGCAACTAGCAATAATAGATTAAATTTCTATACAATAATCTATGTACCTATAAAATAAATAGATTTTTTATTATTATTATTATTTGTTTCAGAAGAGAGAGGGAGAGGGAGAAAATGAAAATTTTGATGCCTAATACTATACTTTTGGTATGAGTAAAACATTGGACTATAACGTCAATTACAACTACAGGCAAGAAAATAAATTTACATAAGATTAAAAACAATAAAGAATTGTACAATATATTTTTGGGTATTGCATAATCCCAAAAAAACTATTTAAGATAAGAGATAAAATGATTATGACTATGATATGATACTTTATATAACGATAAGTACGTATTCTAGAAGTAAATATTCTAGTATTCTGAAGTTTTATGGAAAAATTTGATCCTCACGACCATATGTGACTTCAGAAATAAATTAATAAAATACTTTTTAAAACATTAACAAAATCAGGCATTCAGCAAGTCCTTCAAAATAAGTTTCTACGCATGGCCACGGGTGCACCGTACTACATGCGTAACATCGATATCCATAGAGACACAAAGAGCATTGTCGAAAACTGCCCAGTAGCTACTTTAAAAGTGCTGCTTCTCATCCGAACCAACTGGTGGTAAAAGCCTGCGACTACGATATTAGCAAACGTCCCTGGGGGCCCCGTAGGCCTCGACACGTTTTAACAGAAGAAGCTGACGCCATTACTCTCGCGAACGATCCGCAACATACAGGTAGGAGGTCCAACACACTCGCAGACGCACACGACACAAACACCGTCCCCGCCGGTGGAGACGAGGTCCTTATTTTTCTACGGCTCGATCACGCCTCGGCGCGACCGGGTCAAGCCTCTAAAATCCAACAGGGCATCAGACGCCCTACCCAGTAGGCTTAAGCTCAGGCCGAGCGAAAGCAAAGTCCCCCACTACAAGCAGTGCTCGCAAGCCGAGGTTCGGCCTCGCGCCCCTGTGACACTGCAGTTCTAAGTTGGCCAAGCCAGGGTCAGAGCTCTTCAAGCTCAGTCCCCCACAAAACCCGGTGACGCTGTCGAGGCCAACAGGGCCAACAGCA
>JAKGSA010000736.1:50433-65918 GCA_033558755.1 Philaethria dido
AAAAAGGCATACAGTTTTTTCGAAAATAAAAACACATAGATGAAGGTCCTCAACATTTTATCTTGTATAGGATCAGGGAAATCGAAATTTTAGCTTCTGACAAATATTTATTAAGCATAAAAAAATGTAACAGCATTTTTTGAATTGACTCTGCTGTTTTTCATACAACAGTCACCCTTGTTATACATACAATGCTAATTCCTTTAATTTATTCAAATAAGTATTCGAATCTATAGAAATACCAGTTACTATGCTAGCTAGATATATTAAGATTTATCGTAACTCATTTTTCGCCTTTTACAAGACGTAAAGAATCTACTGTACTATCTCGTTTTTTATTTTTCGCCTAACTTTCAAAGTTACATACATTGTATGTTAGAGAGCAGAACTTAATACTGATTGGTTTAACAGAATCAGACAAAGTTCTTTAATAAACATATATCTCCGAGTAGAATTTAAAACGACTATCATTAGATAACCAAATCGTAATCGCAGTCTCTATATATTATCTTACTAACATTACACATGAAAAAGTTGGCGCCTGTCGTGGCGCAGAAACACAAGCGTGCGACTGTAAACGCGACAGGTTGTGGGTTCGATTCCCACTCCAGGAAATGCAAAATTTAGTATTTTCATTTTTTGGGTTTGGTAACAAGGCAAAGCGCGGCGTCGAGTTCCGCCACTCAACAATCAATGCCTCAATTTGGCGGAAAGTGGGGAACGGAATTGTTGAAAGAGAATGGAGTGTCTTAACACTTGGTTCTCCGGTTCCCTCTGCCTACCCTGCTATTTGCGGGACACAGCGTGAAGTTAAAAAAAAACTTGATGTGTCTTGAATGGATGCTTGCTCACGCTAAAACTATTGAATTAATAAATATGAAACTTTATAGTAATATAGCTTATATGTAAGAATAACACATAGACTATAATGTATAAGGATTTTCGTTAAATAATATATATGTTTAAAAAAATTATATATTAAAATATTAATATTAAAATTTATATATGAACAAGTCGTCTCCATATATTTTAGTTCGTAAGTTTGAGCGCATCGTAAATGTATTGTGTACACGCTTGAATAGTTTTGATCTTTTATTATTTATTATTTTTATTTTGATACTTCTTTAAAAGAAAGTTGTTTCAAAGTTGTTTCCAAGACACTCATATTTATTGAATTACTTTATAATATTTGTTTATTGTACATCTCTGAAGAAGTCTTTTTATATGTACATTTATTTTTATGTAATAGGAAATATTGACTGCTGAAAAAAATCAAATATAATTTCAATTTCATATTAAAAAAGGTATATCGTAATACGACAAATCACTGCGTTGTGTTCCGCCACTCAACACCCTAATAATATAAAACAACATTTTTGTATATATAATAGGAAACCTATTGAAAATCAATAAAAAATCAAATATTATTTCAATTTTACATTATATAACTTTTTTTTTTTTTTTTTTTTTTTTTTTTTTTTTTTTTTTTTTTTTTTTTTTTTTTTTTTTTTTTTTTTTTTTTTTTTTTACCTTGATATATTTGTTGTTGATATATTGTGTTCAACTCAACATCCAATGTCGCAAATTCTGGCGCAAATCGGAGAACGGAGTGTCTTAACACTATGTTCCCATTGAATGACTAAAAACGGTGTGAAAGTAAATAATAAAAGTCGTTTACATGGATTTTAGAATAACAGTAAAAATAGCAAAGCAAATTCGAAAGCAAAACTTATATATAAAAAAAATTGATAAAACTGATTTGAATGTGTCAATAATACAATTTAGCAATTCGATAGCATCAAACGATATCGCAAAAATGTTTTTGCAATAATTTACTTAGTTTATAATTATTTTAATGACTAATTTCTTTGTAAAAACCTAAGATAATACAAAAATTTAAGATATAAGTAGAGTTTGGTGTCTTTATTCTCCGTCCGTAGTACAAATTGTTGACGAATTGTAAATATACAGCTATCCAATGTAAATTTTTTAAAAGCCAGAGTGTATATATTCGATATATAAATGTTCATACGTATTTAAATTCAACATTTTATTTTATTATTCAAAGTGAAAACATTACACAAACAGTATTCGCAGGTTTAAAGTCCGTGTGACATAGTATTCATATTTATTTAAAATAAGCTCGGATAAAACTATGATAAAGAACAATTTTAAACAAAAAACATAGAGATATCACTAAATTCTCCGTTTACAATATAAATAGAAAAAAAAACATCATAAGAATTCCGTCTAAATTAGAAAAAACATTTGAAAAATGTATGTAAATCAAGTTTAATAATTACCAACATCCTTTCACTGAACAGTTATGTTGATAAGACGAACTCATTAATTAAACGACAATTTGGCAAGCTACCAGTTACATTCGTTCATCAAGGGCGACCTAGTAACATTATAAGTTAGCTAATTCAAAATTTTCACTCAGATTATACCTTAAAGCTCTGGTTAGACGGGCGGCGTTGAGTTCCGCCGGTCAACACGCAATGTGTTTAACTCGGGTAAAAATCGGCGAACGGCGAACTCTGACTTCTTTTCTATGCAGGATAATGTGTATGTGAAAAGCAGCTTTCGCTTTTCTTCTTTTTGATAATAGCCGATTCGAATCTTGCGCGAGAAATTTGTATAGATCATCATAACCAAATATGTTCAATTTTTTTTATTTTAAAATAAGCCGAAATTAACTGGACTTTTAAATAGGTTTAACGTAATATTACTTGAAAGTGACAATATAAACGGTCGTAAACACTAATATTACATAAAGGCCGTTTTAGTAAGACAGAGCACGGCGTTGAGTTCCGCCACGCTACACACAATATCTCTAATTAGCTTGGAATGTTAAGAACGGAGTCTATTGACATTAGGCTCTCTTCAGCTATATTCTTCTAAGGCAAAAAAGACATGGAAACTCTAAAAAAAAACTCTCTGTTCTCCCTATCCTAACCATACACAATATTACTCAACTTCACTTTCTATAAAGTGTTCAAACCCGAAATCGAACCTACGGCATAAACCTAAAAAAACTAAACTAAAGTATCAAGACGACGTTTCGCTGCAAAGCCATAAAGTACAACACAATTACTGAAACGACCTCCCATTCAATATTCAACTTTATTGCTTTGAAATAAGATATTATTTAGATTCCTCATTTCTCTATGTGTGGTGTAAAAGAAATATTTATTATATTTATTTTTTTATAATTTTTTTCTCTATATTTTGATAGTTAATCGATCTCTCTACTCTCTGCTATTTTTAGATAATAAGTTTAGAGATGGTTATAGAAAGAATGCGGTGAAATTTGTTTAGGCAGTAGAATTACAAGTTTTATACAAAATTAGTATTTTTTTCTATTTTTTTATTTGCTTCACGCTGTTGTGCTGTACATAGCAGGACAAGTATAAGGAACCTGAGAAACCAATGTTATGACACTCCACTTTATTAACGTTTCCATTCCCCTTGACTTCGATATATTTAAAGTTTTATAACTAAAATGATACTGTTTTATTTTTCTTTCTAAAGTAATAATAAAGTAATATTTTATTCATTTTAGGCTTTTATAAAAATAATTAACAATATGCACTTTTTTCTCAATATAAACTTACACTGTGCCAAATTTTAGACACCTCTAACCGCAAAATTTTAAAAAATTATAAAAAGCAGCTTCATACTTTATCCCCAAGGATACCAAACCTTTGCATTTGAGAGAACCTAGTTTTAATGCATTTCGTCCTCTACTTTTCATTCTTATTCAAGATATAATATATTGAGAGGGGCGTAACTCAACGCCGTGTTTCTTAAGAAGACAGAGATAGAAAATAATTTAAATACATTTAATCATTATAACTAGTGTTCCCTTAAATGCGTTGCGTAATGTCAAATGTTAGCATTCTGCGCTCCTCTATATATATAAACTATAAGTGTGCCAAGTTTCATGCTCCTGCGTCCACTTAATTTTCGTAAAAAAAGAGATCCAAAGTTTTTTGCTTAACGTTTTTTAAAAAATATCTCTATATAATTATATATAATTATATATAGAGATATTTTTAAAAACTCGCTACCTCTTATGAATTAAATACACAAGTAATTTCATCCATGAAATAGTTGCCGTTACCAAACAGGGATTAGAGTGAGAGAGTGTTAGAGCGAGACAGCGCTATACGAGTTTACTTAATGCTTTAAAATTTTATGATTTTTTTACACAAAATGAGAATTTTTGTGTAAAAATATGATAAATAAGTAAAAAATAATAGTTTTATATTCAAGCCTGTGGCGCAGAGGCACAAGCGTGCGACTATAAACACGACAGGTTGTGGGTTCTATTCCCACTCCAGAAAATTAAAATATTAAAGATAAGACATTCCGTTCCCCACTTTCCGACGAATTGAGGCATTGCGTGCTGAGTGGCGGAACTCTACGCCGCGCTTTGCCTTGTTACCAAACCCAGGAAATGAAAATACTAACATTTTCTGGAGTGGGAATCGAACCCACAACCTGTCGCGTGTACAGTCGCACGCTTGTGCCACTGCGCCACGACAGGCGTTGGGAAACAAAATTGTTGTAAGAGAACGGAGTGTCTTAACACTAGGTTCTAAGGTTCAACTCTGTCTACCCTGCTATATGCGGGTTACAGCGTGAAGTTAAAAAAAAAAGAAATAAAAAATATATATTCGACATATAGGAGAGATGGTGCTATCTCTCAGTACCGTTTTACGAAGAGGGACATTAAACGGTGAAATTTTATTTTGAGGGTATCTAGTTGGAAGTCTATTACGCATAAAAGGGTAGTAAGAAAGAACCTAGTGTTCAAACACTCCGCTCTCTCTCTCTCTCTCTCCTTAACTTATATCTATACTCACCTCGCCATGCAAACATCTGCCGTCTGGAGTATTTTCTGGTAGGAAATATAACCTCAGCGACACTAGCGTTTGATCGGACACTCTGTCTGTCCATAGCAACTGTAGTTCACCTGTGGAGAGAGAAAAACAAATTAGCTTCACGCTATATAGCAGGGTAGGCAGAGGGAACCTGAGAACCGACGTGTTAAGACACTCCGTTGCCCACTTTCCGCCGAGTTGAGGTAGAAAAATGTTAAAAGCACCTATGCAGTGGCGAGGTGTGAAAATTTGAATTAGGCGAGCCAGTAAATTTAGAGAAGCCGGTATATATTTAGGGAAGCCGGTATATATAGGGAAGTTGATATATTTAGAGAAGCCGGTATATTTAGGGAAGCCAGTATGAGATGTGAAGGTATTTAGTAATTTCACTATCGAATTTTGGGGATGACCTTTTTTTGTGATACAGTCTGGCTGTAAATGCAATTAGTTGTGTGTTCAACTCGCATTTCAGGGAATGACAATATTATATATTTACAATAATTAATATTTAGTATTTTCATTTCCTCGCTCTGGTAACAAGCTGTTACTCAGCTCGCAATGCCTCAATGAAAGTAGGGAACGGTAATCTTAACAGAATGGAGTGTGTCTTAACACTAGTTTCTCAGGTTCCGTGTGCCTATCAGTAGCGAGGCGTTCATAGAACACGGTTCCTACGGGCTTGCTTAACTTTTTAAAGTACAACTACGAGACCTAAAAGAAAAGGTTCCCAGGAAAATATTGGGCATAAAATTGCAAACAAAACAAGCTCTGACATCTTAAAGATCTAAAAAACAAAAAAAAGGACATTGCCAAAATTTGATGGTGAAATTACTTAATACTTTCACATCCTATACTGGCTTCCCTAAATATATCAGCTTCTCTAAAAATTACCGACTTCCCTAAATATACACCGGCTTCTCTAAAATTTACCAGCTTACCTAACTAAAATTTGCAGCCCTCTTCAATGGATATGCACCTTGCAACATGCTGGAAAAAAAACTGTTTTTTTTTATTTACTTACCAATAGACACCAATTCTGAATCCTGCCATATCCTCACGAAGAAGAAGTCCCCGATGGCCACTATCTTCTCTTTAGGCCCGGTTAGCCTGATAGCTTTGTAGAAGGTGTACTGCCCGTGCTGGCCGCAGGGTGCTCCAACGAGCTGGAAAGAGAAAGAAATATTTAGTATTTTCATTTCCTTGCTCATGTAACAAGGCAAATTGCGGCGTTGAGTTCCGCCACTCAGCACGCAAAGCCTTCATCCGGCGGAAAGTGTAATAAAGTGTCTTAACACTAGGTTTTCAGGTTCCCTCTGACTACCCTGCTACGCACGGGATACAGCGTGAAGTTTATTTATGTGTCCCCATTGACGCGTTAACAACGCGTTGTCTATCAATGTATATGTCACTTTATATAAACATGCATGTCAAACCATGGTAGTGTGTGTAACATTTGTTTTATTAATTTAATATACTTTTTATGCATTAATTTAAAAATATATTTTCATTCTCCACTCCTTCGCTATATAAATTATAAGTGTGCCAAGTTTCATTCTCCTTCGTCCACATAATTTTCGTAAAAAGGGATCCAAAGTTTTTCCTTCGCGTATTAAAATAAAGATATTCTGTATTGCTATAAAATAATATTACAATAAGTATTTATGAATTTAAAAAAAGAGTTTCACGATTTGTACCTAACGGGGTAGTCAAAGAGAGAGGGTATTTATACATTATGCAGTGGGGAACGAAATTGTTGAAAGAGAATGGAGTGTCTTAACATTAGGTTCCCTCTGCCTACCCTGCTATATGCGGGATACAGCGAGAAGTTATATAAAAAAAAAAACTATGTATCGTAAAGTTCCGTCATCTAACACGCAATATCTCTAAAGTGACAGGAAAGTGAAGAACAAAAAGAAAGAAAAGAAAGGAAAGTCTTTAACACTACCTTCTCTCTGTGTACTTCTTTATGCATAAAGATAAAATGCGTAGTTAAACACCGTAAAAAATAAACAATTAACGCCTGTCGTGGCGCAGAGCTCCATGCGTGCGACTGTAAACGCGACAGGTTGTGGGTTCGATTCCCACTCCTGGAAATGTAAAAGTTTAGTATTTTCATCTCATGGGTTTGGTAACAAAGCGCGGCGCTGAGTTCCGTCACTGAGCACGCAATGCCTCAATTCGGCGGAAAGTGGTGAACGGAGTCTACTTCTGAATGCATAAAGATAAAATGCGTAGTTAAACACCGTAAAAAACAAACAAATAAGCGGAATTGTTGCTCAAAAACACGCTTTAAATAAATGTAATTAAGTTTTTTTTGAATAAATCAAGAACGTTGAGCGCCGGTTATGAGCGGATGTAGACATTTTGGTGTAGCGTTCGCAAAAAAACATATTGATTTTATTTTGTTATTTTTTTTAATTATTATTATTTTTTAACCTGTTGTGACGCAGAGGCACAAGCGTGCGACTGTAAACGCGACAGGTTGTGGGTTCGATTCCCACTCCAGGAAGTAAAGTTTAGCATTTTCATTTCCTGAGTTTGGTAACAAGGCAAAACGTAGCGTTGAGTTCCGCTACTCAGCACGCAATGCCTCAATTCGTCGGAAAGTGAGGAACGGAGTATCTTAACACTAGGTTCCCTCTGCCTACCCTGCTATATGCGGGATACAGCGTGAAGCTATGTATGCATGTATTTTATTTAATTTGCATATACAGCTCAAATACTCGTACTATTAATTATTACTATTTGCATCCCACGACTTCGTTCGCGTAAACTGTGATATCTAAAATCCCGTTGTATGTCGTTTTTTAGGTCTCTATAAAAAAAAATATTTTGCCCGTCTTCACTTTCATCCCATATGTTAAGTTTAAGCTTTCTATGGCAATAGTTTTGTCTGTATGTTGTTTATCACTTAGTATCATAATTGTTTCATATATTTAGATAGATATAAAAATTGGAAAAGGCAGGAAAATTGTAGTCCAAATTTTATTAAAAAATATGCATTTACATATTTACCACTTTATATAAAACATAATTAGCCAATTAGAAGCCATTGAGGCATAGTGGAACATTTGACTGTCTCTGTGAATACGATGAACGATTCTCATACAAAAAAATAAATATATTTAAATTATTTTCATGTATCAACTCATATATTACGGAGTTGAAGGCATTCAACACGCCATATGTAAAATTTGGTCGGAAAACGGAGAACGGAGTGTCTTGATATTATATCCTCTATGCCCACCCTGATTCTTCTATAGGAAAATACATACATACATAGCTTACATAGCGTGCTGAGTGGCGGAACTCAACGCCGCGCTTTGCCTTGTTACCAAACTCAGGAAATGAAAAATGCCATTTCCTGGAGTGGGAATCTATCCCACAACCTATCGCGTTTACAGTCGCAGGCTTGTGCCTCTACGCCACGACAAGCGTTGATGTTAGATTTGGATGATATTTAGGTAGAAAATGAGAAACAGAAATCTATCACTATCAATGTCTTTACTTTTATCACAAAACCACATAAGATATGTAAAAATGAAAATAAAACCTACTGTTAATGGATATTATTGATCGGAATACTCACTATTGAGTTAATGTAGCAGTATATTTATATTATAGTATTTATTTTAATACTCATAAAGGTGATATTTGTATGTATAAAAAAATCGATTTGCATAAAAAATGTAGTTCTAATTAACATTTTCACAAACATATGGACTTTCGTATTGTTTAATGGATACTTATTAAGTACTATGTAATAAAGGTCTATTAGTATAAATTAAATAAGGGAGCAGTCGTAGGTTCGATTCTCGCTCAGGTAAAATATTTGTAGTTATAAAAATATCTGTACGCCTGTCGTGGCGCAGAGGCACAAGCGTGCGGCTGTAAAGACTTACGACAGGTTGTGGATTCGATTCCCACTCCAGGAAATGTAAAAATTTAGTATTTTTCATTTCTTGGGTTTGTGTAAAGGCAGCGCGGCGTTGAGTTCCGCCACTCAACACGCAATGCCTCAATTCAGCGGAAGTAGGGATCAGGTGTTGAAAGAGAAGTAGATTGTCTTAACACTAGGTTTCTAGTTTCCCTCTACATACCTGCTATATGTAAGGATACAGCGTGAAGTTAAAAAATATATATATCTTTAAATATTTGATCAATTTATCTATACAAATAGATCTTTTGACATAAAATATACGTTGTAGCGACGTGCATGATGTATACTTTATACAATAGTGAATATAACACTTGGTGCGTGTAATATTTATTTTTATGAATTAAATGTCTTTTAATGCGTCAGATTAAAAAACTATTGACTTTTTCTGCACTTCTTGTTCATGTTTACACTTCGCTCTCCCCCGTCTGCATAATTTTCCAACAAAAAAGAGACCAAAGTTTTTCTTTTACATATAAGTATGATGATATATGTATGTTCATTACTATAATTTATATTAGCAATAATTTTTGAGTGAAATAATTTACGTGTCATGTAAATGTATTTAATGAAAATATACGAAAAAATCATAACATAACTTAAAACTCACATCCATGCCTGTCGTGGCGCAACAGGTTGTTGGTTTCGATTCCACTCAGGGAATAGAATTTTTCATTTCCTGGGTTTGGTAACGAACCAAAGCGCGGCGTTGAGGATTGCGCCACTCAGCATGCAAAGCCTCAATTCATGGAAAGTGGGGAACGGGTGTCTTAACACTAAGTTCCTCTGCCTACCTTGCTATATGTGGGGATACAGTGTAAAAGCTATGTGTGTTACAAGCTCATAAAAAAGTAATTACTCACCTATCCCTCGTTAAAGTTGCCCAATATTGGCGGCATATTAGTGTCTTGTAATAATAACAAAGTTACGTTAAAGTAAAATGAACGCATAATTCTGACGCCGGATGTAACCATTTTGGTGTAGAGACGGCAGAAAAATATAAGGAATTGACTTTTTTTAACTTCACGCTGTATCCACATATAGCAGGGCAGGCAGGAACCTGAGAACCTGGTGTTAAGACACTCCGTTCTCTTACAACAATTCCGTTCCCACTTTCCATAGGTGGGTCATTGCGTGTTGATGTCCGGAACTCAACGCCGCGCTTTTGCTAAACAGAAAATAACTCTCTTTGACCAGGAATCGAACCCACAACCTGTCATGTTTACAGTCCCACAATTATGCCTCTGCGCCACGCGGGCGTTAATTGATTTTGATTTCTCTTTTAGCATTTAAGGAGTAATGGAGAGAGAATAGTGATCAAAATTATGTTCTTCAGTTTTTTCACGCTTTATTTTACTAATTATATTGTAAATAAAGAATACTATAATGATGTCAATTTATGGAATTAAATGCTGTTGACGCTCACCCGGGAGTCGGGAGTCGGGAGGCTCATCATAGTTGTATATTTATTGTAAAAATTTTATTTGAAAAGAGCAACTGTTGTGTTTCTTGCCGGCTCTTCTCAGCAGAACTGCCTTCCGAGCCGGTGGTAGCTTCCGTTAAGACCTACACGACTGACACCTTTGTAAATTGACGATTCGAAAGTGCTTGTAGAAGTTTTGAATTCAATAATTTTTTTATGAATTTAGACGTGATTTTGATTACAAAAATATCTCTAAATATTCTTTTATTTGTATACATATTGTTATTTATCAATTGTTCAATCATTAATATACATATTCTAGTTGATTTTTTTGTCACGTAGCTACTTTAATAAAAATTATCCAAAAATATTATTAATAATCATTCATTCACATTCACATAAATCAGCACGCAATGCCTCAATTCGGCGGAAAGTGGGAAACGGAGTGTTTTCCTCTGGCTACCCTGCTATATGGTGGATACAGCGTGAAGCTCTGTATGTATGTATTATTAATAATATTAATTAGTACCTATATAAGTTTAGTTAAGTGGGGAACGGAATTGTTGAAAGAGAATGGATTGTCTTAACACTAGGTTCTCTGGTTCTCTCTGCCTACCCTGCTATATGCGGGATACAGCGTGAAGTTAAAAAAAAAAATAAGTTAAGTTATAGTAGTAAGTTTTATTATGTCTCACAACAAAGATGTGAAAATTATTGTCTTAACAGATATAATTATTGTTATTTAAGCTTTGGTGAATGCTCAGATTTTCTAGTTTCCGTGGGAGCTTAGATATAAGAAGTTAATAAAATATCTTATTTTTTTATAAAAGCGACCTGTATTAGGTAAACATGTTTTTATGTTTACTTTAAATAAATTTTCAGTTATGTGATAGTTGTAATGGCAAAACTAACCACTCGAGATGTTGAGGATCGTGCAAAGTGGAGTAGATTGAGTAGGCCCTGGTTAGCCGGGATAAATGCCAAGATGAAGAAGAAGAAGAAGAAAATGGTAGTTGTAATTGCTGAGTTTGGAAATTAAAAAAAAATGTATAGAAACGTATAAAAAGTCAAACATTTAGGTTTATGATATAATAATGAAAATATTTAAAAAAATGGATATTTGTACAACTCACACACAAGTATCTAATTGCAACTTAGTTAATTAGACAATGTTATTGTGATCAGACAAATGATTAACATACATTACTCATTATTAAAATTATACATAAAGATAGATATTAGATATTTACACTCGGAAGCAGAAAGACATATTGGAAAATTGATTCCTACGACATATATTGCCTTTAGCACTCAGCACGCCATGCCTCAATTCGGAGGAAAGTGGGGAATGGAGTGTATTAACACTAGGTTCCTTCTGCCTATCCTGCTATATGCGGCATACAGCGTGAAGCTATGTATGTATATTGCCTTTAGCAGTAAGATACATGACACAAACAGAGAATCAAACTCCACTCCCATTAGATGATAGCTAACCACTAATTTACAGCAATCTCCTATTGGCACTTGTTGAAGAATTTCAAAGTTGGCAACAAAAAAGCGAGACAGTACATTGGCACAATTTTAATGTATTGTAAAAATAATTTAGTTTTTGTGCATTTTGTAACGAACGTGCGCTTTACAACGAAATGTGATCGCGTTTTCTTTCGAAATTTTTAATCATATTAAATGTCACGTCTCGTATTGATCGTGTAATTGAAACAAACATCTCATTTTATTAGAAAAAACTTGTTGATAACTTGAACAAATTAGTTTGTTTGTTGTTGAGGAAATAGATTTTATTATTTAAAAAGTTTTTTTTTTAAATTTCACGTTTTATTCCGCATAGATTCTCAGTTCAGTTAAGTTCTTTAATTATGGCCCTTCGAACGTGCCAGTTGAGCACAAATCACTTCGCCAATATCACGTTGTATGGAGAACACACGAAGGAAGATTGATAGGTAAAAAAGAAACTAATTTACACTATGAGAAATTGCATGTTTAAACAGATCCAGTAGTACTACACGACCTCCACATATATGACGACACAAACACTCACAATAACCAAACACCTTATAAGTAAAGATCCTTTTAAAAATTCAAGCTTATTGCACTTTTTATAAAAGGGAAAATGAACAACTCTCACTAACATGTGTGTCAATCAAAACAAACGTCAGCCGCATAGGTTCTCTCTGATTACCATCAAAGTGGAGTAGAAAATCTAATTTTGAAGACACTCCGTTTTTCATTACTTACTTACTTAACTTCACGCTTTATCCCTAGCGGGGTAGTCAGAGAGAATGGAGCGCCAAATGCTACGGTCCCTGCATACCTCTTTCGCCTCGTCCACAGTCATTAACCTCTTCATGCATGCCCATGCTTTTTACGTGACCATCCTCCAGTATCATTGATACTGCGTTCTCGAAGTTCAACCGACATCTCCCCTTACCTCTTTTGCCGCTCACCTTTGCTTCATATATCTTTCTCACCATTCTTTCATCACTCATCCTCCCGACGTGCCCAAACCTCGCTTATACCTGTCTTTTTAAGTATCTCTTCGTTTTTGATTAAGATACAATAATGTACAGATAACACTGAAGTCAATGTGGGCATATAACAATAATTTAAAAATGATTATCATCATAGAGATATAATACTAGTTTTATTCTCTACCAATTAGCCAATTATGTGACATTGCACAAATATGCAATATTTTAATACAACCCAAATAAAAGTAACTAAAAGGATTTTAAAATTAATATCATCAATAAGTTGAGAATCTTATTAAAAGAAAATGTTATAAAATTTTGTTTTTTTTTGTTATATTTAAAATTATAAAAAATGTATTCAAATATCTATCGATCATTAGCAAACCAACTAATTTAAAAAATTGTCATAGTGTTTTAAAAAATCTAAACAACAATTAAACGCGTAAATATTAACGATTCATATATATATATATATATAAATATATATATATATATATATATGCTATATATATATTTATATATATATATATATATATATATATATATATATATATATGCTTATATAATATATATATATATATATATATATTATATATATACTCTCTCACATATACATTACAATTTTTTAAAATTTTTCAAAGTAAAAACTATATATAATGAAAAAAAAAACAAAAAATTAAAAAAAAATTTTTTTTTGCCAACTCTACAAACAGGACGACACGGAATCAATAAGTATAAAATTGAAACAACTTTCGGCGTGTGCGAGCGAAGAACACAAACATACTAGTTACTATACGTTAGATGGGGAGACAACATTACATTAGGGTGACTTCCTGTTATTTAGATATTAAAGTTTATTATTATTTAATTACATATATTTAGTAGTCTAACAAAGAGGCAAGCGCGGCTGGTTCCGCCACTCGGCACGCAATGCCTCAATACACGGCCGGAAAGTGGGGCAGAGTGTCTTAACACTATGTTCTCAGGTTCCTCTGGCCCACCCTGCTATATGCGAGATACCGCGTGAAGATAAAAACGAAAAAAATATGAGTCTTATGCTTGGAAGGGTCGTCAGTTCGAGTCCTTTCAAAGTGGAATTACCAACCTTTTTTTTTAGAATCCGGTTCAAACCTACAGTCTTTTGAAATCAAAACTGTGCGGAACTCAAGTGTGCAGTGGTGAAACAATTTGATGAATCTTTTTTTCATATGATACAGCTAATAGTAATTGAGTCCATTTAAATAATAAATTAACAATCAAACTGACTAGTTTTTTGGAATGATAAATAATAGTTTCACTTTATAGTGCATTTTTTTATTTTGGCATCACTTTTCTTTTTTAATCTATGTATAAATATGGCAAGCAAAAGCTGTGGACCCCCACGAATTACATGGACGGAGAGCATGAAATTTATTTTGCCATAGGTTATATAGAGACAGTGTGCTAACATTTTAAATATTCATAAAAGTAGTATTAAATTAACAAAATAATCTTTTACTATATAAGTTTTTGACATCCATGTTTATATAAAAAGTGACATATACGCTACTAAAATAGCATTATTAACGCGTCAGCAGGACATAGTTAGTTTAATGACTCAATAGTATTTAATTATTCTCAATCAAAAAAACAGAGAGATATATCACTATAATCACTATAATAGATATAAAAAAGCTTTAACGCCTGTCGGGTCTTGAGGCACAAGCGTACGACTGTAAACGCGACAGGTTGTGGGTTCGATTCCCACTCCAGGAAATGGAATTTTTAATTTGCTGGGTTTGGTAACAAGGCAAAGCGCGGCGTTGAGTGCCGCCACTCGGAACGCAATGCCTCAATTCAGCGAACAATGGGGAACGGAGTGTCTTAACACTAGGTTCCCTCTGCCTACCTTGCTATATGCAGGATACAGCGTGAAGCTATGTATGTATGTGGATATAAAAAAGACAACTAAAACACTCGCATACAATTATATTAGAAAACGCGTTGCTACAAAAATAACTTCGTTCGTCATCTGTTCTGTGTACTATTTTTGATATTGTATCTACCTATAGGTTAAATTGTTGTTCATTCTTTTAATATGGTAGCGGGTTCGATTCTCTTCAGCGATTTGAAATCGATTTCTACGGACGGAGTATCTTAACACTAGATTCCCTCTGCCTACCCTGCTATATGCGGGATACAGCGTGAAGCTATGTATGTATGTATTTTTTTTTTATGGATAACGGATGACAAACAAGCTGAAGGACCACCTGATGTTAAGTGTTTACCTTCACCCATGAACATCTACAACACCAGAGATGTTGTAGATGCGTTGCCGACCGACGAGGATACAGATGGAAGGGGAGGACAATGTAGTAGTCCGCTATCGGAACCACCACATTTTGGGGAAAGGATGGGTGGGAAAGATGTATGTATATGTTACTGAATAACTTTGTATTGAGTGAACCGATATTATTGTTTTTTTTTATATGATAGCTAATGTTTCTGATGTGGTCTCATTTAAATTTAGTTAAGATCTGACGAGTATTTTTTTTTTGTATTTTCCTAAATATATTATTATGATATTTTTTTTGTTAAAATTTTGTTATAAATGCGAAAGTTGTGAGAGTGAGAGAGTTATGATCTCTGCTGATGAAATCTGCTGAACATATCTAGATGAAACTTTACAATAATATAGTTCATACATCACCGAGAACTAATTTTAATGAATCTCTTTTTTTTTTTTTATATTTTTTTTTTTTTTTTTTTTT
>JAKGSA010000736.1:66018-138171 GCA_033558755.1 Philaethria dido
TTTTTTTTTTTTTTTTTTTTTTTTTTTTTTTTTTTTTTTTTTTATATGATAGCTAGTGCTTCTGATGTGGTCCCATTTAAATTTAAATAAGATCTGACGAGTAGTTTTAGAGTTATTCGTAATAATATCAGTTTTTAATACATTTTAATTGAAATCGGCTTTTTTTAATCTTAATTATATTTTATTTTATTAACGAATTTAAAAGGAGGTTTTCATTTTGTCCTGTATGTATGTTTGTACGGAATTATCTCGCGTTTGACTAAATCGATCTTGATGCGGTTTTTAACAAAGTATTTGTCAAACTTAGGAGAAGGTTTTAGGTATATTGACCGACTTAAAAGATGGAGGTTCTCACTTTTACATGTATGTTATTAGTGAATTTGTATGAAGCCGGTGTCATCTATATATTATTAATATGTGAAGTAAAAACATTGTACACCTTTTTACGAAAATTACGCGGACGAAGGAGCATGAAACTTGGCACACTTATAGTTTATATAGGGAAGGAGTGCAGAATGATAATATCTTTTTAAAATAACACAAAAATATATTAAATTAATAAAGTAAATGTTACACACACTACCATGGTTTGACATCCATGTTTAAATAAAGTGACATACACGTTGGTTGGCAACGCGTTGTTAACGCGTCAACGGGGACACTAATTTTATGAAAATCTTAACTATTGTTACATTAACTTAGCTTCTAACGAAAGTTTCAATGGCAAGGCGTTCATATAACACGGTTTCTACCGGCTTACCTAATGTACCTAATGGCAATAAATAATTTGAAAAAAATTGGGAGTTAATTTGCACAAAAACAAAGTTTACCTAAAAAAATGTCACATGGAAAAGTCGATATTGAAATTGCTAAAAGAACTTAACATCCTATACCGATAATTATATATACCGGCTTTCTTAAATATACCGGCTTCCCTAAATATACACCGGCTTCCCAAATTAAATACCGGCTTCCCTAAATATACATCAGCTTCCCTAAATATACACCGGCTTCCCTAATTAAATACCGGCTTCCCTAAATATACATCAGCTTCCCTAAATATATATCGGCTTCCCTAAATATACACCGGCTTCCTTAAATATATATTGACTTCCCTAAATATATATTGACTTCGCTAAATATATACCTGCTTCCCTAAATATATACCAGCTTCTCTAAATATATATTGACTTCCTTGAATATATACCGGCTTTTCTAAATATATACCGGCTTACCTAAATCTACCAGCTTACCTTCTTTAAAAGTTACACTCCTTTCCAATGGAGTTGTTAAAAGTTAAAAGGTTTCTCTCCAAAGGATCTCTAACAAAGTATTATTATGAAATTATCATGTTACGTTATCAGTTACCTTATCAGTTGCTGATAGTGTACTGATAACAAGCCAAATATGGTTATAAGATTTTTATATTTATAATTATTGTTTTAATGTAATCATTTTTATGGTAAACTAGTGATTTTATTCAATTCTACTCATTATAATACTGTTAACAAAATATATACGTATATTAATAGAATACATACATACGTAGCTTCACGCTGTATCCCGCATATAGCAGGGCAGGCAGAGGGAACCTAGTGTTGAGACACTCCGTTCCCCACTTTCAGCCGAATTAAGGCTTTACGTGCTGAGTGGTCGAACTCAACGCCGCGTTTTGCCTTGTGACCAAACCTAGGAAATGAAAAATTCTATTTCCTGGAGTGGGAATCGAACCCACAACCTGTCGCGTTGACAGAAGCACGCTTGTGCCTTAAGCCACAACAGGCGTTAAATGTAAAAGATATAAAAATTATTCTATAATTTCCAATAATACAATATAACTTGAAAATTCTTATAACTATTCGTACTTCCCTGCTATTATTATAAATGTGAATGTAAGTTTGTTTATAATTTATGGCAAAGCGCGGCGTTGAGTTCCGCCACTGAACACGCAATGCCTCAATTCGGCGGAAAGTGGGGAACGGAATTGTTGAAAGAGAACGGAGTGTTTTTACACTAAGTTCTCAGGTTCCTACCTACCTACCCTGCTATATGCGGGATACAGCATGAAATTGAAAAAAAATAAATACATAAAAAAAATTACTAAATACCTTCACATCCTATACCGGCTTCTCTAAAAATTACCGGCTTCCCTAAATATATGTACCGGCTTCCCTAAATATATGTACCCGCTTCCCTAAATATTTGTACCGACTTCCCTAAATATATACCGGCTTCTTTATACAATAGTAATATAAATAATAAGAATTTTAACTAGAATAGAATAGAAGTGACAAAACCAATTGACTTCTTACGTAACACCTTAATTTGAGTCAATTATGAGTTTCTCAACCGTTTGAAATTAAACTACTTGTCGACCGCGACTTTGGTGCCGTTTCTTTTAGCTTCACGCTGTATCCCGCATATAGCAGAGTAGACAGTGGGAATCTGAGAACCTAGTGTTAAGACACTCCGTTCTATTAACATTTCCTTTCCCCACTTTCCAACGAATTGTATTGCGTGCTGAGTGGCGGAACTCAACGCGCTTTACCATGCAACCTAAGTAAGGAAGTGAAAATATTATAAATTAATACATACATACATAGCTTCACGCTGTATCCCGCATATAGCAGGGTAGGCAGAGGGAACCTAGTGTTAAGACACTCCGTTCCCCACTTTCCGCCGAATTAAGGCATTGCTTGTTGAGTGGCAGAACTCAACGCCTTGCTTTGCCTTGTTACCAAAAATCCATTTCCAAGAGTGGGATTTGAACCCACAACCTGTCGCGTTTACAGACGCACGCTTGTGCCTCAAGACACGACAGGCGTTCAATGTTAATTAAATGTGTTTCAATTCAAATTTTGACTATTTATATTGACTGACTGACTTCTTACGTAACACTTCAATTTGATTCACTTATATATACTAATGCGGGATACAGCATAAAACTATGTATGTATGTATATCACTAAATTATCTCTTCTCTTCTCTACACTCTCCGTTCAACATTAGAAGCGTGGAGAATTAAAAAAATAAATAAAAAATACAGAACACATCGCCATTACTTAATTAACATAAAAAAGACGACTAACTGTACCTTTACGGACAGGTGTGGAGGTTTCACTAGAAGTGGTATATATGCACTAAGTTTTTTTTTAGCTTCACGCTGTATCCCGCATATAGCAGGGTAGGCAGAGGGTACCTAGTGTTAAGACACTCCGTTCCCCACTTTCCGCCGAATTGAGGCATTGAGTGCTGAGTGGCGGAACTCAACGCCGCGCTTTGCCTTGTTACCAAAATTAGTCAAATAATAAAATTAATCTTTTTTTTTTATTTCAGCTTCATCCTTAAAGGATGACTAGTGTTAATACACTCTTTTCTCTTCTTTCCATACATTGTATGTTGAGTGGCTGAATTCAACACCATGTTTTGTTTTACTAGAGGGAGGAAATAGGGGTAATTTAAATAAATAACGCCTGTCGTGGCGCAGAGGCATAAGTGTCCGACTGAAAGCCACAGGTTGTGGGTTCGATTCCCACTCCAGGAAATTAAGTATTTTCATTTTCTGGGTTTGGTAACAAGACAAAGCGCGGCGTTGAGTTCCGCCACTCAACACGCAATTCCTCAATCTGGCAGAAAGTGGGGAACGGATTTGTTGAAAGAGAACGGAGTGTCTTAACACTAGGTTCTCAGGCTCCCTCTGCCTACCCTGCTATATGCATGATACTGCGTGAAGTTAAAAAAATAAATAAAATCATTTCCCTGAATGGGCATCAAACCTACAACCACTCACGTCTATAATTGTTGTTTCACTGTGCCATGGCCTCTTTTTTTAAAATAATTATTAAGTAAATTAATTTAGTTATTTAATTATGGCACTTTAAGACTAGAATACATTGCATGTTAAAAAGTCTCAATTATCATTATTATTATTAGTAAGTCTCAATTGTCATATACTGACTGACATTGCTTACATTTGCTGTCAGTAACCCTACTGGTACTATGCATTGCTTACGCTAAAAAACTAGCTAGTTAGATTAGAGAAAAGTTTTAGAGTTATTCGTAATCAGTTTTTAGTATAGTTTAATTAAAATCGGTTATTTTTTTCTTGCTTTTGCATTTTTAACGACTTTAAAAGGGGGTTCTCAGTTTGACCTGTATGTATGTTTATGCGAAATTATCTCGCATTTGGCAGAACCGATTTTGATGTAGTTTTCAGCAAAGTATTTGTAATTATATAAATTAAAAACAATATCGTCTTTACTTAGCTGAGCAACTACATTCTGGCGGAACTCAACGCCGTAGATAGGTATCGTATACGCAATAAATTCCACCACGATGATGTCACAAAAATTTGCCTTATGAAATCGTGTATTTAACAATGATTATAATTTAAAACAATTTTCCTTAACTATAATGTTTTTAAATGATTAATATTAGATTAGATTTCAACGTTACATATGAGTTTTACTAATAACGAATATAAAATTTGTATGTACGAATATATATATATGTTATAAATATATATAAATTAATTAAATATATTTAATTTTCCCTATGAGGGGACGGGGTTAGAATACAATTCCCCTCCGCCGCTGGGTAGCGTCCCGTAAGAAGCGGGTATCCCAGTAGTTAGGTGGTAGGAGATTCGTCCTCCGACTGGGTCGCGACCACTATCATGTCAAAGACGAACCGCAAAATATCTAATGATGTGTTCCGGTTCGATGGCACGTAAGTCAGGTTTTCCCCTTTCCCACCCATCCTTTCCACAAAATGTGATGATTCCGATAGCGGACTACTACATTGTCCCCCCCT
Organism: Philaethria dido; assembly: GCA_033558755.1. NCBI lineage: Eukaryota > Metazoa > Arthropoda > Insecta > Lepidoptera > Nymphalidae > Philaethria > Philaethria dido. The sequence continues at coordinate 70,831 of JAKGSA010000736.1, forward strand.
ACCATCTGTATCCTCTACGCAACGCATCTATCACATCTCATCTCTGATGTTGTAAATGTCCATGGACGAAGGTAACCACTTACCATCAGGTGGTTCTTCTGCTCGTTTGCCATCCGTTATCCATAACAAAAAAAAACGGTAACACAATATATTGAAAGAATGTCTAATATGACTGAAATGAGAGCATGATGATTCATCACTAGTTCCAAGTATATGACATATATAAAAAATATATGTGTAGCTACATATGTGCATTCATACATATATGAATGTTGTATGAGCTGACAATATTTCATGTAATTAGACCCACAGTGACAGCTAGTTTACATTAGTATAAGCTCACCATATACCCATTTAGTATCTGGCAAATGAAATTTTAACTAAATATTATAATACGCCCTGTATTTAGGCAAAGCGCGGCGTTGAGTTCCGCCACTCAAGACGCAATACCTCAATTCGGCGGAAAGTGGGGAACAGAGTGTCTTAACACTAGGTTCCCTCTGCCTACCCTGCTGTATGCGGGATACAGCGTGAAGCTATATAAATATAAGTCATGTAAATAATATTTTTCAATATATATAATAGTTAAATACCTGTCTTTTTTCATTTTTCTGAATTCAACAGAAAAATTATCACAAACAACGTCGTGAGCAGTAACTAGTGAATTAAAAAATTAAATTTTTTAGTTTTTTTTCTTAAATACTTGCAATGAAATGAATCCGTGACCTCCACAGTGTTATTCAATGTTCGAATCATTAAAATATTCAAACAATAATTTCCTCTTATTTTTTTGCACTTGTATTTATCAGTAGCTTCTGTTAAAGGTCAGTTAAATCAAAACATATGGAAAAATTATACATATAACCTTTAGTTAAATCAAACGCCTGTCGTGGCGCAGAGGCACAAGCGTGCGACTGTAAACGCGACAGGTTGTGGGTTCGATTCCCACTCCAGGAAATGTTAATATTTTCATTTCCTGAGTTTGGTAACAAGGCAAAGCGCGGCATTGAGTTCCGTCACCCAGCACACAATGCCTCAATTCGGCGGAAAGTGGGGAATGGAGTGTCTTAACACTAGGTTCCCTCTGCCTACCCTGCTATATGCGGGATATAGCGTAAAGATACGTATGTATGTATGTAGTTAAAACAAAATTTGCATTTTTAACCGACTCCCAAAAAAGAAGGTTCTCAATTCTACTGTATTTTTTTACTTGATGAACCAATTTTGATGATTCTTTTTTATATAATAGCTAATAATTTTGATGTGATTCCATTTAAACTTAGTTAAGTTTTTGAGTTATTCGTAATAATTTTACTTTTTAATACATTTCAATTGAGTTGGGTTTTCTTTTTTGTTTAAATCATATTTATTTTTACTAACAATCTCACTAATATAAAAAATATGAAAGTTTCTTACTATCTATATTGGTTACTTGGTCACACAAAAACTACTAAAAACTAACAATAAGGTAGCTTATACACGAGAATAATACATAGGACATTATTTATAAAGTTTTTGTATAATTTAATTATAATAAATATCGAAATAAATAAGCAAGTATTTTTTTTATAATTAAGAAGGAACGCCTGTCGTGGCGCAAAGGCACAAACGTGCAACTGTAAACGCGACAGGTTGTAGGTTCGATTCCCACTCCGGGAAATGGAATTTTTCATTCCCTGGGTTTGGTAACAAAACAAAGCGCGGCGTTGAGGTCCGCCACTGCGAATAAAGACAAATATGTACCTATACATGAAAAATCAAGACAAAACGCGGTGCTAAGTTACGCTCCTCAGCAAGCAATGTAATGAAATTAGACAGAACGGAGAACGGAGTGTCTTAACACTATAGTCTCTGTTTATTGTTATTTTCGTTAAACGTGAAATAAAAAAAAGGTTATTTTTATTATTACGATTGATACCACTTTCATTGTAAAGCGCTCTAAGGACTCAGGACTCGACAAAAAAATGAAACTCCATAATGCCAAAGAATGGCTTCCGTAGTGTTGTTTTGTTATTTAATATTTATATCGATATGTTTTTATTATATTTATAAATTTATTTGATTTTTTGTAACCGTGAAATAAATAATTATTTCTTATCTAAGCTAGTATTTTAAGCAATTATAAAAAATAATGTATAAGTATAGATGTTACTTCCTAAATTGAACATTCAATGTCTTGAATTCGGTTGTAAAGTGGAGAGTGGAGAGTTTAGACATTAGGTTTTCTTTAATTAAACTTGCTATGTGGTAAAAATATATAGCTTCACGCTTTATCCCGCATATAGCAGGGTAGGCAGATGGAACCTAAAGTTAAGACACTCCGTTCCCGACTTTCCGCGGAATAGAGGCATTGTGTGCTGAGTGGCGGAACTCAACGCCGCGCTTTGCCTTGTTATCAAACCCAGGAAACAAAAAAATCCATTTCCTGAAGTGGGAATCGAACCCACAACCTGTCGCGTTTACAGTCGCACACTTGTGTCTCTGCGCCATGACAGGCGTTATCTTTTTTATTATGTATTATTATTTAAATATATAGATTTTATACATTTTCATCAAAATTTAACCTTTATTTTATGTATTAATATTTTTAAAAAATGGAGAACGGAGTGTTTCATTACTTTGTTTCTATCATAAAACATAATATTTATGTAATAACCGTATATGGAAATTGACTCCAGTAATAGTTAATAGTTAACTTTTAAAACACACGGACATTACACACGTTTATTATTAGTATGTAATTATACACCGCTATCAATTCTACGGAGTCGTTAAAGAAAACTTGTCTTACCCTTGGTTTTATTGAATTTAATTAATTTGTTACTTTGTATTATGTTTGTCAAGAGAAGATACGTTACAATAAATCACTTTAAAGTGTAGTGACTGATTTCTCCTCAACTTTATATGAAATTGAGGTAAAAAAATGATATTGAACTGTATTTTTTATGAAATAAAATTCAAAATAATTCAAACTAGCGAACAAACAAGACAAATAAGTAAATGTAAGTCTTAATTAGGTCAAACGTATCCGAAATGGCTTCGCAAGTTTTCCAAAAATAAATATACGATTCACGAGTAACGCCACTTTAACATTATACAAGTTAAATTGGAACTATACTATATAAGATATTAGTGATTTTCTTGCATTGAAAATTGCTTAAATTGAGTAATTTAACCTTCAATTTTGTTAGAAAAAATCTTCCTTTTAGTTTCACTTGTAAGAATGCATTGTTAATTTTTTTATATATAAAAAAGCAGATTAACGTTTAATCTCGCATAACAACATCACTACAGAGAACTTAGTGCCCAGACACTCCGTTTGTCAAATCCAGCCCGACATTTTTGGATTAAGTGGCAGCTTAATTTTGTATTGAAGTCAGAATCGAACTTATGACTATCGTGTTTATAGCCAGATGCTGTAATTCTACGTCACGAATGGTCTAATTTATATTTTTATACTAACTTTTTAATTAAATATAGATATGTCACAGACTATGTAATGCGTAAAGCCGGAAGAATACACATTAGTATGCTTTTCATTCATATATAGAAATAAAAAGAGACAGAGAGAGAAGAAAGAGTGCTTGTTCTTTTTTAAATGTGACACGACAAAGTATAAACATTACAAGTTTCAATTCAAATAATACATAAATATTAATCAATCTTGAAACAATTATACTCGACTATCAACTTGCAGAAATAAACTAATTTAACTTTATCTTAATTATACTTAAACTAGTGTAGACATATAATATTAATATAAAATCGATTATTAGTTGATAGATTCATCAAAACAAATTCATAGAATCAATTAATAATATTACTCTAAATCGCTACTAAAGTAAATCATCCTTTATTTCCTTTTATTTTATATTAATAATTCAAATTTTAACAAAAACAGATATCCTATTCCAAGAAAATGCACTAAAAAGTACATATGTTACGAATAACTCAAAACCAGTAGGTTTTGAGTCTGTCTGAGTGACTCGTCATATCTTAACTAAATTTAAATGGGACCACATTAGAAGCACTAGCTATCATATAAAAATACAGTTGATTTGATAACCTCCTCCTTTACTGAAGTCGGTTAAAAACAATCTATTCGATGACTATCTATCAGTCAGTTATAGTATTATTCTAAGATAATATGCATATTGTTATATAACTTGACATAAAAGATAAACATAAAATTAAAACCTATTATTAATAAGGTATGAATATTATAATATTTGTCGCATTTTGTTTGTAAGAAATAATATATGTTTATTACTCTTTCATGCAAAAACTACAGAATGGATCTATAACTTTACAGTAATATATGTATCACCATAACACATATGTCACAATTTATAAAAAAAAAATGTTTGATTTGGCCATAATATAAACAATAACTATATAGTTAATAAAATTTTCAAGTACATATTTAAATCTTATAAAGTGACACATACAAATTGACAGTCAAATCTTGAATTGACAGGTAGATTTTTTAAACAATCGAGCAATAAATTTCACTAAGCGATCATAAAAACGGTGAAGCGCGAGGTGTTATATAAATAGACGTTCTAATTCAGTTTAATGTAGTCAGGAAGACGACGAGTGCATCGCCACTTGTTATATATAATAATGTGTATTCAAATCTATAAATAACTTTACGCTATCGATATCCAAATAAATAAAAAAAAAACAAAATCGCTTAATAATTGCGTTTAGTTACAAAAAATAAAGTTTTGTGTATTATCATCTAATAAATGATAATAATAACAACATTAAAAGTTAAAGATTAACAGATAAATGCTTAAAAATAATTAAAATAATTAATGAAATAAAAAAAAATCATATCGATATCGATATTTGTCACATCACTAATATTTTGCTGATATGGCGTACAGGGTTGGACTAGTAACAATGTTACGCTTCGATGATTCGATTTAAACTAAAAGTTATTGCTTATTATAATTATTTAATATACATATACATATATATCTATTATTTTTCTAATATATGTATAATGATAATATATAACATATATAACTATATAAATAATGAATTAAACAAAAAAACGCTAATTAAAATTAAACAATTCAATCCTAAATCATTAGTAAATTGTCATTAATCATTAAAATGAAAAGAGAAAGTTGAAAAATAAAACAATTATCACAAAAACAATAAAATCTAAAACCCTATTATATTTTTTCTCAAGACAATGGCTGACGTCATCATGTACACAAAATTTGAATTATCTGTGAATATGTTTGAAAAAAAAAACAATTCAACATATACATAAAATTAATTTAAATATACATATAATAAATATTAAATTACCTACCTTATAAGATGGTTTCTCCATTGCAAATCCAAACACAACACTCACATCACTATTAACTTGTTTAAACCAAACAACATAATCGAACACAAACACATAAAACAATTGATCTAAAATTGTTTAATTACAAAAACAATAATAATATTTTTAAAAAAACTATATTTTTTTACAAATATGGCGGTTTGACGTTACATTTGACGTGTAAAAGCGCGGGAACGTCCGCTCCTAGGGACGGTCGCGCCGTATCTGTCGCACCCTCTCACACGATCGCAGGGCTGTATGTGTTTTGGGCTTTGCCTGTTATTTTTTTTTAATTTATTTTTTTTATATATTATTTATATAATTTGTTATTAATGTTTTATACAATTAACTTTGATTTAAAAGTAGCAAATTATAGAATATAAATCATAAATAATAATAATATATATATTTTTATTATTTATGATTTTTTCAATATTTTATGAAGATAGACTTTTTTGTTAAATGATAGAAATGATTTGTCAAAAAAAATATTTAGGTCAAAAAAATTATAACCAACTAGTACCTAAGCAGTAATAAGCGCTAATTTTTTAGAAGGAAAAACAGGCAAATTATTTAGATAATTAAACAATAGTAATATAAATTATAATAATTTATAAATATATTAATTAATATTTTAGACGTAATAACGCGAAATTAGTAGTAGAAAATATCAACTATAACCAATACTAAACGAAATTCCACTGTTTATTATTATTTGTGCTAATTTAAAAAAAATAATTAGACAAAAAAGACAAAGATATTACCATTTGTTACAATATTTATAATGAAAATTCAATTTAATATGGATTTAAATAAGTATAATTCAATATTTATTATTTAAAAAGCATATTATATTAGATTTTTACATAAATATAACCTATATTTTTTTTTAACTTCACGCTGTATCCCGCACATAGCAGGGTAGAGATAGGATAGATAGATAGATAGATAGATAGTTAAGACACTCCATGCTCTTTTAACATTTCCGTTTCCCACAATATAATTACTAATGTCATTTATTAAAAAAAAGAAAACAATAAAAATAATAATTTAAAATTAAAAAAAAAACAAATAGTTGTACAACCCTAACACTCAAACAATATAAAGGCAAGAGCATAATAAACTGTATTTATATGAATTTTTTTTTCGTTTCTTTTTTTATTCTTGAACTAGCATCCGCTCGCGACTATACATCCTATTATTAATATATTTAGTATATTTTTATTAACTGTACCTAAAATCTATTATTGACGGCGTTGAGTTCCGCAACTCAGCACACAATGCCTTAATTCGGCGGAAAGTGGGGAACGGAGTGTCTTAACACTAGGTTCCCTCTGCCTACCCTACTATATGCAGGATACAGCGTGAAGCTATGTATGTATGTATGTACAAATATATGTTATAAAACTAATTGATGAAAGTGGGGAACGGAAGTGTTAAAAGAGAACGGAGTGCCTTAACACTAGGTTCTCAGGTTCCCTCTGCCTACCATGCTATATGCGGGATACAGCGTGAAGCCAAAAAGAAAATTGATACAAAACAATATACGAGTATATTATATTTATAATATACTCGTATATTGTTACGTACGTATATATTATATTATATAGTACGTATATATTATATTTATAATTTATAATAAAACAAAAATCATTTGACTAAATACTATTCAGTTATTTAACTTTAAAAAAAATGTATATCTGCTTATCTCTCTAAAAAAAAACCATTAATTACTGAGGAAAGAGATAGCTGATATGTAGAGCGAGATGGAAATATATTTTTGTGTACTTTAAAAGTGTGTCCTTTATGTTTGAATGTGATATACAAAATATTTAACTTTCATTATTGAAAGAATAACATGTTAATAAATGTTATAATTATTGTATTAGTGAAACATTTTATACGTTCTCTCTCTCTCTCGCTTTTACGGTTTATCCCGTAATGAAAACGTAGTGTCAAGACACTCCATTTTCTTCTTTCTGTTCAATTTCGAGACATTGCGAGTTTAACAGAGACAATGAAAATAATATAAATATAACAATTCCCCCAATTAGAAATTGAACCCACAACCAATTGCGATTACAGTCAGATTATGTCCTACTCTACCACTATGGCTTTATTTTATATTCTAAAGTTATATTTTAAAGTACAAATAAGACTAAAACGTTTGCCAAGTGGTTTAAAACTACGAATAGATCACAAACTATTTATTAAAAAATCAATTATTTTAGTATTATTATTATTACATAAAAACTTTTATACAATATAAAAAAAAAATAAACCATAAGCAATATTTAATCTGTAATTAACTAGTTATAAGAAACATCTGCACAACAAAGAAAACAAAAGAGACACAATACTTACGATATGATTCTAAAATATTCATTCTTTTTGATGCATTAGTATACTATAGTAGTACATATATTAATAAATTTAAGAATTAATAAGAATTTCATTATTGTTAACAGTGGCTCATTATAAAATAATATATATAATTAAAATTTTAACAGAAAAGAAAACGGATTTCAAATAAAATGCACTTAAAAGTGAAATTATTACGAATAACTCAAAATGTACTTGTCATATCATAACTTAAACAAGGTCACGTCAAAAACACTAGCTATAGTATAAAAAAGAATCATCAAAATCGATTCACCCATTAAAAAGTTATACAGTAACACATAAAAAACCAAAAGGAATTGAAAATCTTCGCCTTTTATTGAAATTGATTAAAATTCTTTAATTTTTTTCAATATTTTACTAAAATTTCAATGAAATCTGTTAAAAATATGACGAATATACAAATAGAGATAGTTAGTTAATTCTTTCTAAGTAATATTTATTTAAGTAATCAGTTATTACTAATAAAACATAATAAATATTAATAAAAATAACAAATAAATAATAATAATAATATTATTATTACAACAAGAATCACCTAATGTAGTCCAAAGTTACACACACTCTTATATTTACGCTTTTCAAATAATTTTCAAAATATTATAAATAAAAGGAAACTTTAAATCTATTGAAATAAAGTTGAAATTCAAATGTTCCTTGTTAATGTAAAATAAATGAAATTCAACCTTATGAGGTTGTACTAAGAGCTATTTTTCAATAAACATATATGTTATCATTTAAACATACACGTAACTGTCTGCATTAAAAATAGGGTACCACTGATTTTTAAATAAAAAAAAGTATATGAAAAAAAAAGAAAAAAAACGATAGATTTTCTGTTTGTTTGTCAAAAAATTTTCGATGTTGGTTTTACAATGTGTGAATGTTCTTGGCGTGTGGTATTTATTTATGACAAAAGAATAATAAATGAATCATAATAATAAATACGAGATACACTAAATAATAAAATGGAGTGATGCAACACTAAGTTATTTGCTTGTGAAGTAAGAAAAATAAAAAAAAAACTGCTAAAAAAGACTAAGCTATATTAGTTACACAAAACCGAATTATAGCCCTTAATTTCGATGGCGTGAGATAAATATAAAATCTGCTTTTCCATCTCCGTAGAAATGTCTAGAAATTCTCTCTTAGTACTCTCCTACACTCTCCGTGAAACTTATATGCCCAATAGTCAGCTATGTTGAATGAACGGTTCAAAATATCATCTACACATACAAACATACAAAATTGAATAATTATAATATAAGTAATACACAATTATCACGATCACGTTTATTATAAATGATAAAATAATAAATACCTTCTTGCTAAAGATGTTTGTAATTATTACCAGTAAAGCGCTTTATCTTGAACTTATTTTCAATATAAAATATAAATAAAGGTATTTCTCTGTTTTTTTTTTAATTAAATCAAAATATGATACAGGATTGGGACCTGCACTCAACGTGTAGATGATTAATATTATTTAGGCATTGTTATATATGCTACATACTTGACGTTATCTTATAACACAATTACCCAATTTTTTTTATAAATTATAGCCTATATGTTATTCTAATATATAAGCTATATTACTCTTAAGTTTCATCTAAATTCGTTCAATAGTTATTGCGTGAAAGAGTAACAAGCGTCCATCTTAACATTGGATTCTCAGGTTTCCTCTGCCTACCCTGCTTTATGCGGGATACAACGTGAAATTAAAAAAAAAGAAAAATATCTTATATCATTTGCTTAGACAGCATAAACTTAATGCTAAGACACTCTGTTCTCCACATTTCACTGAATTAAAAAATATGTATATTATATAACTCAGGGCTTCTTAAACTTTTGTTATTCACGACCCCATTTATGATTGCGAGTTTCTTGACGACCCCGTACAAATTGGTAATTGGCCAAAATGGTATATATAAATATTTGACATTAAAATCTGTCGACCCCAGAATTTTGCTACGCGACCCCATATTGGGTCGCGACCCATAATTTAAGAAGCCCTGATATAACTCATAGCTATAGTTTGTCTAATTAAGTCAAGATATTAAAAAATGATAATAATAATAATCGAACCTAGAACCATTATTTAAACATATTTAACAACTGATCCCATACAATTAATTATATAATGGAATAATTATAAAAGCAAAAATCGATAAAATATTAAAAATTCAGATATAAATAACCTGTAATATGTGCGCGCCCTAAACAGCAATTTCGACAAAATGGATACGCCACGTGGTCGCGGCACACGGGGGGAGAATTTATGAATAATAGTAATAATAATAGTTTAATAATTTTTGTTTTATATGAACAAATTGCTTCAAATGGGAATCGAATCTATGTTGTTTTAGTTAATCGTTGATGAAATATAAAACATGGTAAAATTTAAGTTTTGAAATAAATCGAGTCCATCATGACTCATTGTATAGTGACTGGCTGTAATCACTATGGTTGTATTTCAGATTAGTGACTTGGAAGAATAAGTATATTTCTTAAGGCAAATCGTGGCGTTGAGGAACGGAGAACGGAGTGTCTCCACATATATGTTCTGTCTGCGGCTTGCTAACACTGCTTTGCGGAAGAAAGACTGAAGGTATTATACAAGAGTTATGAAATAGGGAAATGAATATTGGATTCGTAGGTAATATTAAAATTTTAAATTTTATTTTTATGGTAATAATAAAATTTTAATTACTATTAGAACAAGATACATAGATACAATTAAAACTTCAAAACGTGATTATTTTTAACATTGCTTCTTACCTAATGAGTTTAAAAAAGAACAGAACCTCTGTAAGCAATTTGTTTACAAATTTTAAGTCTCTAAATGTACCAACTGTTCTTTAAGATAGCATCGAACCCAGAACCATTCCGTACATTTGACACTAAAAAAAATAAATAAAAAAATTATCATAAAATATAATATAATACATAGTAATAATTTAAAAAAACTCACTCATGTAAATACGCTGACCTGAACACGCTGCCTTCTTTTAAAGCGAACGTTGAATCACACGAGGTGATTATTACAATTGATATTGTGAAAAATATTTAAATAACGCCTGTCGTGACGCACAGGCATAAGCGTGCGATTGTAAACACGACAGGTTGTGGGTTCGATTCCCACTCCAGGAAATTGAAGTTTTCAATTCCTGGGTTTGGTAAAAAGGCAAAGCGCAGCGTTGAGTTCCGCCGCTCAGCACGCAATGCCTCAATTCCATTTCCTGGAGTTCAATTTATAGAGTGAATAACACAAAAACAAAAAATGTCAAAAATTTCAAATTAAAAAAAACAACTGCTTCAATATTTTAGCTAGTATCGTATAGTATTGTGTTATGTTGCAAAACTCAACGCTGCGTTTTATCCTACCAGAGTTAGATAATTAATTAAACTAGTGTCCCCGTTGACGCGTTAACAACGCGTTGTGTTTAGCAATGTATATGTCAGTTTATGTAGATATGGATGTCAAACATATGATAGTGTGTAACATTTATTTTGTTAATTTAATATATTTTTTATGCATAATTTCAAAAAGTATTGTCATTCTGCACTCCTTCTCTATATAAACTATAAGTGTGCCAAGTTTCATGCTCCTCCGTCCGCGTAATTTTCGTAAAAAGGGGTACAAAGTTTTTGCTTCACATATTTATATTCTTCTTCTTCTTTCGTTGTCTTCATTACTGAAGATCGCGTCTGTGAAAGTCATGCGTTGCATTCATGCATGCATCTCTTTTTCCACTTAGTCCGGTCTTCGGCTTCTCTCAACGCAGATGTTAGTGAGAGCCCAGTAATTGCGGATAATTGCTGGTCACACCAGCGGCTAGGTGGACAGCCGCGGGGTCTTTTACCTTGCCCGTTACAATAAGTTTTTCAATATTACGTATTTATATCCTACATATGTAAAAATCCCCTCAAGTGGGAATCGAACCCACAACCTATAGCGTTTAATGTCAAACACTGTCACACAGACACGATGGCCTTCAGATAAAAAAGTATTTAAATAACATAAAAACAGAATTTAAAGATAAAACTTGATTACTTAACCTAAATACGAGTTATTGCATGTTGAACGTTCAGTAGTTTTTGCGTGAAGTAACAAACATTTGTACATTTTTTTTTTAACTTCACGCTATATCCCGCATATAGCAGGGTAGGCAGAGGGAACTAGACCTAACCTAGTGTTAAGACACTCCATTCTCTTTCAATATTTCCGTTCCCCACTTTCCGCCAAATTGAGGCATTGCGTGTTGAGTGGCGGAACTCAACGCGGTGTTTTGCCTTGTTACCAAACCAAGAAATGAAAATACTAAATTTTACATTTCCTGGAGTGGGAATCGAACCTTGTGCCTCTGCGCCACGACAGACTCTTCTTTTCATAATATATCCGCCATAAGACGCCTGTCGTGGCGCAAAGGCACAAGCGTGCGACTGTAAACGCGATAGGTTGTGGGTTCGATTCCCACTCCAGGAAATAGAATTTGTCACTTCCTGGTTTTGGGTTTACGTGAAACCAAAATTACTATTTATAATAATATTTACGTATGTATAATATATATATAGATTTTGGACTTATTGCCCTTCGTTTGAAAATATGCACATGTGTCCGAATCCAATGACAATATAATACTGTTATAGCATGAACCTGATGTTATCAGGGCGATTAGAATAACTATAAAATACTTTAACATATGATTAATTTTAATTATTGAATAGATTTTTTTATATAGTGCTATTTATCTATATATAAATACGTGAAGCAAAAACTTTGATCCTTTTTACGAAAATTACGCGGACGGAGGAGCTTGAAACTTGGCACACTTATAGTTTATATAGCGAAGGAGTGCAGAATGATACATACTTAAAAATATATAAAATTAATGAAATAAAATGTTACACACACTATCATGCTTTGACATCCATGTTTATGTAAAGTGACATACATACGTTATTAACGTGTCAATGGGGACACTAGTATATATAAAAAAAAAAGTAGAACGGAGTGTCTTGACACTCTGACTATCCTGCTATGCGAGATAAAGTGTGAATTAAAAAAAAAAATAGACAATTTTTTTAACTTCACGCTGTATCCCGCACATAGCAGGGTAGGCAGGGGGAACCAGACCAGACCGACGTGTTAAGACACTCCGTTCCCCACACTAGGTTCTCTGGTTCCCTCTGCCTACCCTGCTATGTGCGGGATACAGCGTGAAGCTAAAAAAAACAAACAAACAATAATAACACAACACCTCTCTTCGTAATCGGATAAAAGAGGGCAGAAAGAGAATTCATTGAAATATATTTTCATGGAATGAACAAAGTTCGTTGTGGAGTAGATACGTTGTTTGCAATTAAAAAAAAACGATATTATTATTTTTTTATTGTAGCTTTTTTATTTTCTTTCAAACTTGTTTTTTTATCGGTGAAATTAAATTTTATTAAATTGAAGTAAAATTTAAATAACTTAAAAATAAAAATATTAAACTAATCTATATATATAAAACACTTGCGTTACTTAGTGAATGGCAGTAAATGTAGACGCGAAACTACAGCACATATAAACATGATATGTGGCGTGTAGGGAGGCGGGGAGTGTAGGGGAGTGCTGAGAGAGGAGAACAAGAAACTACTGCATATAGAAACATGACATGTGACGTGTAGGGACGCGGGGAGTGTAGTGGAGTGCTGAGAGAGGAGAACGAGAAACTACTGCACATAGAAACATGACATGTGACGTGTAGGAAAAACTACTACACTAAAAGAGGATTTCTCGAAAATATTGCAGGTAGCACGGGATATTAGGTTTTTTAGTTCACCTTAACGAAATCTTGAAAATATAGCAAGTATATAATATGTAAGCACGTGTTGACTTTATCACATCAGAATAATGCATACTATTCGTATATATTACAACATATTAAATACTTTATATATTATGGCCAAATTCCAAATAGAACTATATATTGTAGTCTGTATGTTATTCTGATGTATAAGCTATATTACTTTAAAGTTTTATCTAGATCCGTTCAGTAGTTGCTGCGCTAAAAAGTGACAAACATCCTCACAAACTTTCTTTTTTAATATTATTTGTAAGGTAACTGAATAAAGAACATTTTCTTTCATATCTAGAATATTAAAAAAGTAACCTGATGATTAATATTTTCGCAATTACGATTCGAACCCACGACCGTCCTGTTTACATTCAAACAGTCTCCTACTGCGATACGATGGCGTCGATTATAAATAAAATTAATTATTTATACCGATACATTATAATGAATAACTTCCTTAGTGATTAAAAGTACATTAATTTAAAACGAGTTTCGACTACATGTTAATTTACGTAAATATTTGTTGATCAAATATAATATTATGCTATTTTATGTTTTTAATTTATATCAAAGTCCAAATTATACATTCTGTAGATAATTTTCCAAACTATTTTTAATTTTATTTTACACGAACAATATGAACAGAAATATATTGTAGAAAACTTCTCCTTTCTTCCTTTCAGGGTACATAGAGAAAATAGAATAGTGTAAAGACACTCCATTTACACCTTTTCATTTGAAATCAAGACACTGCCTGTTGATTGGCAGATTGTCTTACCACTGTGAAGAAATTAAATTCATTTAAATATAATAATTTTCTCCAGTGGAATCGACCTCATTACCAATCATGTTTGCAGTCAGACGCTTTTCAACTGTGCTATGGACGTTTCAATCTCTTTATTTTATTGACTTATTGGTAGTAAAATGTATTTTTTTGTTAGTAGAATGTAATTTTTTCACTCAAACAGATCAAACTTTTTTCCACTGTGAGATGATGAGGTTAGAAAACTATCCACCTCCGCAGCCGGGTAGTGTCCCGTAAGAGGCGGGTAACCCAGTATCCTAATCTGGTGGTAAGAGGTTCTTTCTCCGACTGGCTCGCGACCACTATCATGTCAAAGGCGCCAAATATCTAATGATGTATTCTGGTTCGATGACATGTAAGTCTGGTTTTCCCTATTCCCACCCATCTTTTTCCCATAATGTGGTGGTTCCTACGAGGGACTGTCGTGGTCACTACATTATTACCTCCCCTTCATCTACCTTCTAGGCTGACAACGCATTTACAATTCTTCTGGTGGTTAATGTCTATGGGCGAAGGTAACCACTTACCATCAGGTGGTCCTTCTGCTCCTTTGCCCCCTTTGTTCAATTAAAAAAAAGACAAAAAACTGTACTCAGTTATTATTACACTATTTGCAACGTCCTACCTCTCTTCCCATCATCAAGTAGAGAGTCGTTTAACTTTATTTTGGAAAAGCAGCTCAAATAAGGAAACAATTTTAGTGCATTGATAGATATATACAAGTACAAATATATATTTGATTAATAATATAATTTTGATAACAATTTAAATTCAAAGTTACGACAAAATACTGTATTAATAAATAAATTTATTTATTTACAAAACAGCAACTTTCCACTTTGTCCCATATAATAAATTAGTTAAAGAGAATAATACTACATTCTCTTACCAAGACACTCCGTGCACCTCTTTCTGCCCAAATTCGGGATTACGTGTTAAGTGGTGGAACATAACGCCGCGTTTTGTCTTACCAGAGCAGAGAAGCTCAGTTTATATTTTTTTGTTTATATAATCATTTTGATTCGAGTATGTGTAAGTGAATCCGAATGGAAATAGAACCCATAACCAATTGTGTTTACAATCAGACGTTTTCCCATTGCACCACGATGAGTTCTATATTTATCTAATAGGCTAACTGAAACTAAAAAAAACTATAAAAAGAACTATTTTCTAATTATACTTAAAACAAATTATCAATTTTTCCAATAAACATAATTAAGAAAAAACATATGTGTGTACTTATGTACGCGTGTATGATAAGGAAGATAAAATTCTTTCTTAAAAATGTTATTTAATATATTGCAAGAAAGGTTTATTATTATATTATCTAGTTATATAAATTATATTTAAATATCATTAAAAAATTGTGCAGCATAAAAAAAACTAAAATCTTAACTAGCTAATTTCATGGTGTCGGTTTTTCGTTAGTCGTTAAAATTTAATCTCATAAATTTTTCCCTAATAAGCCAAAAGAAGTATAATTTAAAAAAAATAATTAAAAAAAAAACAATAATAATAATAATTTTAATACGAACCTACTCCATTCCTTTCGCGAACCAAATCCATCCTTTCCCTCAGAAATCCTACGCGACAAAAGTTTTAATTATATCTCTTTCTCGCTCTAACACATACGTGTATTATATAGGGCTGTCTCTTTCCACTTATCAGTCTGTCTCGTTTACACTCAACGTTTTTTGTTTGCATTGACTTTGAATAGGCACGTTTATATCTGAAGACATATTTCTTGTAATTTTTTTTTTTTAGTTTTTTTTTAATGTTATTAGTTATGTACTGACGTCATTGTGACGGAGTGAGTTTATTGTTCACAATAGTTGTAGGTTCAAATTAAATTAGTAAAAATATATATATTTTTAAAACATTGTATTTAATAAAATTGTCATTTCTACGCTCTGGTGAAATAGCAAAATTTTGGTTTGAAGATGGCGAACGGTCTGTCTTGACACTGTGTACTCTATGATAACTCTAATGTGTTTTTTTTTTTATAACAAACACTCTTTATGTTCAGTCTGATACAGCTCCTGTTCCTGATATTTTTGAAGTAAATTTTATAGATATACTTCTAATATCTACACATATTTATAATATGAGGCTATCGTAGCGTAGAAAACCAGCATCTAACTATTAACACTGTGATTGTGGGTTCGATTCCCTGTGGGGAGAAAAAGTTCATTAACATTTTTTCACCATTTTTCAATTTTACCTTTTAGTAATACACAGCGAGACGTCCAGTTACGCCACTCAACACGCCATATATCAAATTTGGGCAGGAATCAGAGAACAGGGTGCCTAGATACTAAGTTGTCTACTACGCTATTCTACTGCAAAAATGAACTTGTTTACTTACTTACTTAGCTTCACACTTTGTCCATAGCGGGGTAGTCAGAGCTCCGGAGAGCGAAACGCTACGGTCTCTGAATACCTCTTTCGGTCCACATTCATTAACCTCTTCATACATGCCCTCCGAGGGGTCCTCATGCTTTTACGAGACCTTCCTCCAATATCATATATACTGTGTTCTCGAAGGTCTCCCGAGTTCTCCCCCTACCTCTCTTGCCGCTCACCTTTGCTTCATATATGTTTCTCACCATTCTTTCATCACTCATCCTCTCGACGTGCCCAAACAACCTGAGCACGTTCTTTTTCATTCTTACAAAATAAATAAAAAAATAAATATTATGAGAAATCGTAAGATATAAACGCCTTTACAAAACTAACTCTCAAGTTAGATATCCAATAAACGATACAAAATCACTTAAAAATTAAAATGTCTCTCTCTATATAAATACTAGATACTTATCACTCGTGGAGCAGAGGTTCAAGCGTGCGACTGTACACGCGACTGGATGTGGGTTCATACACACTACAGGAAATGAAAATATTAAATTATATTAAGTATTTTCATTTCCTCGCTCTGGTAATAAGGTAAAACGCGGCGTTGAGTTCCGCCATTCAGCACGAAATGCCTCAATTCGGCGGAAGTGGGAAACGGATATGTTAATAGAACGTAGTGTCTTAACACTAGGTTCTCAGGTTCCCTCTGCCTACCCTGCTATATGCGGGAGGAGGCACGCTAATAATTGAATGTAGCCCGTCAAGCGCTTATTTGTATAACTGATACAGATATTGTCTCGTTAATATATTAAATTGTACCAAATTTTCTTTTACACGTTTTATATTTTTGTATAATCATATAGTGATTATAATACATACATACATACATATATACATACATAGCTTCACGCTGTATCCCGCATATAGCAGGGTAGGCAGAGAGAACCTAGTGTTAAGACATGCATTCCTCACTTTCCGCGGAATTGAGGCATTGCGTGCTGAGTGGCGAAACTCAACGATGCGCTTCGACTTGTTACCAAACCTAGGAAATGAAAAATTTAATTTCCTGGAGTGGGAATCGAACCCACAACCTGTCGCGTTTACAGTCGCACGCTTGTGCCTCTGCGCCACGACAGGCGTTAAATGTTTATAATATGAATACAATTTAATTTACTTACTAAGCTTCACTCTGTATCCCTAACGGGGTAGTCAGAGAGAATGGAGCTAAACCCTATGGCCTGCATACTTTCGCCTCGTCCACACTCATTAACCTCTTCATACATATCTTCTAGGGGGTCCTTAATCTTTACGTGACTTTCCTGACTGATTGACTCCTTCTTTAAAAAAAAGCCACTCACTTCTGGTATATATAGATGCCAGTGGCGAAAGATGAAATTTTAGTTAGGCAAGCCGGTAAATTAAGTGAAGCCGATGTATATTTAGGGAAGCCGGTATATATATTTAAGGATGCCGGTATTTTTTAGGGAAGCCGATATATTTAGGGAAATCGGTATAGGATGTCAAGGTATTTCGTAATTTCACCATAGAATTTTTTTTTGCTTTATGTCCATATGTCAGGGCTTGTTTTTTGCAATTTTATTTTATGCCCAATATTTACCTGGCGTCTTGTTTTAGCTCTCACACCCTGTTTGACTTTGTTTTTTTGAGCTCCCGTACTTGTACTTTGAAAAGTTAGGCAAGCCAGTGGGAATCGAGTTGTATGGGCGCCTCGTCACTGGTAAGCCAGTATATATAGGAAAGCCGGTATACATAGATCCGACCTAAGCGAATATAATATATATTTTCATGGTAACTATAGGATGTTAACTTTTTGTCGACCTTCTTTTTTTGCAATCCTAATTTTGCTCGACATTGTTTTTATTTTTACACCCCAATTTTAGCAAAAGGTAAGCCGATGAAAATTGTGTTATTTGGACGCTTTGCAACTGATAAATAAACATAAATCTATTATAAAGCGTTTTTTTTTTAACTTCACGCAGTATCCCGTATATAGCAGGGTAGGCAAATGGAACCCGAGAACCTAGTCTTAAAACTTAATCGCGTGTTGAGTGGCGGAATTCAACGCCGCGCTTTACCTAATTACCAAACCCAGGAAATGAACATACTTCATTTCCTGGAGTGGTAATCGAACCCACAATCTGTCGCTTTACTGTACATTTGTACTTCTGCACCACGACAGGCGTTAATATAAATGTAAGCGTATTATAAAAAAATTTTTAAGTGGTTATCGAACCCTGAACCAAGTTCGGTCACTTGTAACCAACAATAAGTGTCTTTTATAATATTACACGTATTACATCAATACGCACTTACGTAAAAGGCAATTCATATAGTAATCGTTATTGAGAAAGAGGTAGGAGATTCGAATTAAGATGAAAAAATACAGAAATGAGTGAAAGTAAAGATATTTAAGAAAAAATACATTCTTTTCCGTATAGCTGAGTAGTCAAAGACAACAAAGTATAAGTACGATACATACACATACATAGCTTCACGCTGTACCCCGCATATAGCACTTTCCACCGAATTGAGGCATTGCGTGCTGAGTGGCGGAACTCAACGCCGCGTTTTGCCTAGTTACCAAACCCAGGAAATGAAAACTTCCATTAAAAAAAAATACAGTCGCATAACTTCCTTCTTTTGGAAGTCGGCTTGAGATAGGCATTGCTTAGAAATTACGTAATCGAATTCCAGCTATTTTAAACTTCTCTGTAATGAGATACCGTAATAGCAAAGTTGAAACATTGTACTTGATAGTCGTATGTACGATTCTCGTTTGATGTAAATTTATAGAATAGGCGTGAATGAGTTGTTTTAACAAAAATGTACACTTTTCTTTCATTTTTTATCACATACATACATACATACATACAAACATAGCTATCCGCATCCCGCATATTGTACAGTAGGCAGAGGGAACTTAGTGTTAAAACACTCCTTTTCCCATTTCCCGCCGAATTGAGGCATTGCGTGCTGAGTGGCGGAAGTCAACGCCGCGCTTAGCCTAATATTTAAATCTTGAATTCGAACCTAAAATCATCTCATACATTTACACTAAATTAAAAGTATCTAAATAATTAAGACACTGATAAAATTATTACGAATAACTCAAAAACTACTTATCAGATGTTAAAGTGAGGAACGGAGTGTCTCAACACTAGGTTCCCTCTGTCTACCCTGCTATATGCGGGATACAGTGTGAAGCTATTTATGTATTTATGTACTTGTCACATCTCAAGTAAATAAATGGGACCACATCAGAGACACTAGCTATTATATAAAAAAAGAGTCATCAAAATTGCTTCATCCAGTAAAAAGTTATGCGTAAAAAAATATAGTAGAATTGAAAAGCAAAAAAATATATATTTTACCATTTTTTTGATTAAAATCGAACCTCAAACCACGTCACTATAATCACACTAAACTAAAAACTAACTAAAACCAACTAAATAACTAAAACTAAAACTAAAATAAACACTATTCCAATTTAATATGAAAATAATCGACACTACATACATGACCATTTTAAAGAGACACCCGTTCAAAGTAATATTTCTTTGTAACAAATTCGATTTCGTCATATTTGTGAGGTCAATTTAAATTGGTTAGGTGTATTGCTTGTGTGTGTGTTAGTTTATGTGTGTGTGTGTATGTAATCTCGAAACGAATGTCTTTCCACTTTGTAGATAGTAATATGTAGATATGACTTTTATTAATTTTTCTTTTTTTTTAATTTTAGTCAGTCTGACTGTAAGTGCGATTGGTTGTGTGTTCAATACAGCAGTGGCGAGGTGTCCATACAACACGGATTCCACCGGCTTGCGTAACTTTTTAAAGTACAAGTACGAGACCTAACAAAAGGTCGTCAAAATTTTTTTTTTCTTTTTTTTTTTTAACTTCACGCTGTATCCCGCATATAGCAGGGTAGGCAGAGGGAAGCTGAGAACCTAGTGTTAAGACACTCCGTACTCTTTCAACAATTCCGTTCCCCACTTTCCGCCGAATTGAAGCATTGCGTGTTGAGTGGCGGAACTCAACGCCGCGCTTTGCCTTGTTACCAAACCCAGGAAATTAAAATATTAACATTTCCTGGAGTGGGAATCGAACCCACAATCTGTCGTGTTTACAGTCGCACGCTTGTGCCTCTGCGCCACGACAGGCGTTTAATTATGTGGACCTTAAATTGCAATTGAGTTTGCAAAAAAACTAGAGCAAAAAACGTTGCCAGGAAAATATTGGGCATAAAAAACAAGCTCTGACATCTTAAACACCTAAATAAAAAAGGTCATCACCAAAATTCTATAGTGAAATTACTAAATACCTTCATATCCTATACCGGCTTCCATAAATATACAGAGTTCTCTAAAAATTACCGGCTTCCCAAAATATATACCGGCTTCTCTAAATTTACAGGCTTTACTAACTATTTTTTTTTAATTAAATAACTGATTTAAATTAAAAAAATAAATACATATTTACTTTTCAAGTATAATTTGAGTAATAAATGTTTTTAATTATATAACTACACACACTTTTTTATAAATTTATATACTACAAAAAAAAACAAAAATCCTTGAGTTTCTTTTTTAAATATACACAGACATACATACATAGCTTCACGCATATAGCAGTGTATGCAGATGGAACCTAGTATTAAGACACTCCGTTCCCTACGTTCCGCCGAATTGAGGCATTGCGTGCTGAGTGCCGGAACTCAACGCCGCGCTTTGCCTTGTTACCAAACCCAGGAAATGAAAAATTCCATTTCCTGGATTGGGAATCGAACCCTTAACCTGTCGTGTTTACAGTCGCACGCTTGTACCTCTGCACCGCGACAGGTTTTTAAACGATCTCTCTATAACAACAAACAAGGAGAGAACGGAGTAACATAACACTAGCTAGCTTCTATATTCACATCATAATACGTCATCATAAAAAAATCAATGAACAAATAAAAAAATAACAAAAAAGGCAAAGACCTATCCGTATACATCCAAACTAACACACACAGCTAGATAAGCCGCCTCTCGTAAACACTAGTATATGAAAATATAGACTATAAAAGCAAATAGATAGGAAATAATTAATATTTTGAACAAATAAAATGCTGTAAGAAACAAAATTATTACGAATAACTCAAAAACTATTTGTCCGATCTTAACTAAATTTAAATGCAACCACATGAAAAGCAATAGCTATCATATATAAAAGAATCATCAAAATTGATACAGTCAAAACTTATGTGGGAATACACATGAAAAATACAGCCGAAAAGAGAACTTTTTGGAAGCCGTTTAAAAAAATATATTGACAATTAATGAAAAATATTGATTTTAAATAACAACAAACACATAAGATTTTTGTTTGTTTTAATTTATAAATATCATTCTTATCCTACATAAAGTCAAAATTAAATAATATCAGAATTACATAGATACATAGCTTCACGCTGTATCCCGCATATAGCAGCAAAATTTTTTTTTTCTTTTTTTTTTTTAACTTCACGCTGTATCCCGCATATAGCAGGGTAGGCAGAGGGAACCTGAGAACTTAGTGTTAAGACACTCCGTTCCCCACTTAACAAACCCAGGAAATGAATAATTCCAATTCCTGTAGTGAGAATCGAACCCAGAACCTGACGCGTTTACAGTCGCACATTGTGCCTCTGCGCCACGATAGGCGTAAATATCTATTTGTTGAAAAAACTCGCTCTGGTAACAAGGCAAAGCGTAACGTTATGTTTCGTCACTCAGCACGCAATGCCTTAATTCGACGGAGAGTTAGGAACGGATCTTAATAGAAGAGAGTGTCTTAACACTAGGTTCTCAGGTACCTGTCTACCCTGCTATGTGCGGGATACAATGTGAAGCTATTGAAAAAAACTTTTTCACCTGCCATGTGTATTCCTTTTAAGGTCACATATAGACTTCTACTATGGTTGTTTGCGAGTTAAAGCCCATTAGAATTGTAACAAAAACACGAAAAATATTTTAAAAAATACATATATTTGCGCGTGGCGTTGCTCGCTTTTATAAAAGCATATGTAAATTTTAATTAACGCATTGAGGCATTGCGTGCTAAGTGGCGGAACTCAACGCCGTGCTTTGCTTTGTTACCAAAGCGAGGAAATGAAAATACTAAATATTATTTAATATTTTCATTTCCCGGAGTAAGAATCGAACCCACAACCTGTCGCGTTTACAGTCACACGCTTATGTTTTATATGATAGCTACTGCTTCTGATGTGGTCCCATTAAAGAAAAATAGTTAAAAACATAGGTAGTTTTTGAGTTATTCGTAATAATTTACTCTTTAGTGTATTTTATTTGAAATCAGTTTTCTTTTTGTTAAAATCTTAATGATGTAATTTATTCTTTATGTAAATAAAGTAATCCTAATGTCTACTTGTGGCGTGGCGTCCATATAACACGGTTTGCAACGGCTTACTTAATATTTCTAAGTACAAGTGATGGAGTTTGCAAAAAATAAATTCAAGCAAGGTGTGAGAGCTAAAAAAAAGGTTGCCAGGAAAATGTGGACGCGAAATTACTAAATACCTTCACATCCTATACCGGCTTCCCTAAATGTATGTACCGGCTTCCCTAAATATACATCGGCTTCTCTAAATTTACCGGCTTACCTAACTAAAATTTTCCCAGACAAACCCAGGAAGTGAAAATACTAAACCTCGTGCCTAAAACCTTGTGCCTCTGCACCACGACAGGCGTTAAAAGTAAAATTATTACGAATAACTCAGAAACTATTTGTCAAATCTTTATTAATTTCAAAGGGACCACATCACATCTACTAATCATATATAAAAAAAAAATCATTAAAACTGTTTCACTCAGTACATGGCAGTGACGAGGGGTGAAAATTTTAGTTAGAGAAGCCGGTAAATTAAAGGAAACCGATGTATATTTAGGAAAGCCGGTATACATATTTAGGGAAGCCTGTAATTTTTAGGGAAGCCGATATATTTAGGGAAAGTGGTATAGGATGTCAAGGTATTTAGTAATTTCATTATAGAATTTTGGCGATGATCTTTTTTTTTAGGTCTAAAAGATGTCAGAGCTTGTATTTTGCAATTTTATGCCCAATATTTTCCTGGCGACCTTTTTTTAAGCTCTCACACCTTGTTTGACTTTGTTTTTTGGACCTCCACGTTTTACTGGCGAGCTTTTTTTTAGGTGTGTACTTTGAAAAGTTAGGCAAGCCGGTGGTGGGGTTGTATGGACGCCTCGCCACTGGTATATAGTTATGGCTTAACACACAAAAAAAAAACAGTTGGTAAGTGAGTACCTCTTTTTTCGAAATTCGGTTAAAAATTCTCTTGTAAATTTCACTCCCCTATAAGACCCTTCTATATATAATTAAAGTAAGCATAAACCCCGTCAAGTGCGACTGAGAAACGATTGTTAGGGTTCCGTATACAATATGTACTATAATAATTGATATTGAAGCCTGTCGTGGCATGCGATTGTAAACGCGACAGGTTGTGGGTTCGATTCCCACTCCAGGAAAGGTAAACGTTAAGTATTTTCATTTCCTGGGTTCGATAATAAGGCAAAGCGCGGCGTTGAGTTCCGTTACTCAGCACGCAATGCCTCAATTCGGCGGAAAGTGGGGAACGGAGTGTCTTAACATTAAAAAAGACTTAACTTGACTAAAATGATTAATGAGTAATCCGTAATAATTGTAAGTTTTTTTTTTTAACTTCACGCTGTGTCCCACATATAACAGGGTAGACAGAGGGAACCTGAGAACCTAGTGCCTACTCCGTTCTCTTATAACAATTCCGTTCCCCACTTTCCGCCAAAATGAGGCATTGCGTGTTGAGTGGCGGTAAATTGTAAGTTTTAATGCATTTAGTTTCAATTCGGTTCTTGACATACACTTTATGTAAAAGTGTATAATTATTTTATTAAATTAATGTATTTCTAATAATAATA
This sequence comes from Philaethria dido, assembly GCA_033558755.1. Lineage (NCBI taxonomy): Eukaryota > Metazoa > Arthropoda > Insecta > Lepidoptera > Nymphalidae > Philaethria > Philaethria dido. The sequence continues at coordinate 95,548 of JAKGSA010000736.1, forward strand.
AAAAAAAATTGACAACAAGGAAAACCGATGATAAAAAGTAGCTTTATTACGAATAACTCAAAAAGTTCTTTTCTAGTTTTAATGAAATTGAAATGGGACACCAGAAACACTAGCTATCATGTAATATGAACATTATCAAAATTGGTTCATCGTCAAAAAGTTATGCGGTAACACATAAAAAAAACAGTCAAAATGAAAACGTTCTTTTTTGAGGTCGGTTAAAACTAGAGAGGCATTTTCAGAGAAATTATAAATAGATACATAAAATGTCTAAAAATATTCGCGAGTTAACTTCCCACTGATATTATAAATGCGAAAGCTTGTTTGTATGTTTGTTACTCTTTCACGCAAGAACTACTGAATAATTTTTTTTTCACTTCACGCTGTAACCCGCATATAGCAGGGTAGGCAGAGGGAACCAGAGAACCAAGTGATAAGACACTCTATTCTCTTTCAACAATTCCGTTCCCCACTTTCCGCCGAATTGAGGCAATGCGTGTTGAGTGGCGGAACTCAACGCCGCGCTTTGCCTTGTTACCAAACCCAAGAAATGAAAGTACTAAATTTTACATTTCCTGGAGTGGGAATCGCGCCCACAACCTATCGCGTTTACAGTCGCACGCTTGTGCCTCTGCGCCACGACAGGCAACTACTAAATATATCTAGATGAATCTCTACTGTAGTATAGCTATACATTAGAATAACACATAGGATACACATATAAATTATAAAGACTACTGTCCCCGTTAACGAGTTAGCAACGCGTTGCCTAGCAACGTTTATGTCACTTTATATAAACATGGATGTCAAACCATAGTATTGTGTTTAACATTTATTTTATTAATTTAATATATTTTTATGCTTTATTTAAAAAAAATATTATCATTGTACACTCCTTCGCTATATAAACTATAAGTGTGCCAAGTTTCATGCTCCTCCGTCCGCGTGATTTTCGTAAAAAGGGGTACAAAGTTTTTGCTCCACGTATTTATATATAGATTTTGAGTAATATAGCTAATGTAATGATAAGTATCTAGTCACAGTAATTAGTGAAAACAGTTTTAAAAATAACTCAGTACAAAGGAACACAAAGACAATAGTACTAAAAGTAAATATTTAAATTTAAATAAAGTATAAATAACTACAAACGCACGGAAGCCAGTCGTGGCGCAGAGGCACAAGCGTGCGACTGTAAACGCGACAGGTTGTGGGTTCAAACACACTACAGGAAATTAAAATCCTTACCAATATCATAAATGTGAATGTAACTCTGTCTTTCTGTCTTTTACGCTTTCACGCCTAAACACTGAACCGATTTTGATGAAATTCGGTATGAAGATAAAACTGAACTTAGGAAAGGACATAAGATACTTTTTATCGCGAAAAAAATGGTAGATGGTAAATATTTAGTATTTTCATTTCCTCGCTCTGGTAACAAGGCAAAACGCAAAGTTGAGTTCCGCCACTCAATGCCTCAATTCGGCGGAAATTAGGAAACGGAAATATTAACAGAACTGAGTGTCCTAACACGTCGGTTCTCAGATTTCCTCTACCTACCCTACTATATGAGTGATACACCGTAAAGGTATAAATATTTAATATTTTCATTTCCTGGAGTGGGAATCGAACCCACAATCTGTCGCGTTTACAGTCGCACTTGTGTCTCTGCAACACGTCAGTCCTCTACTTAATGAACAATTTTATGCTTAAGTTTCAACTGTTAATTCTGTTTTTATATGTTTAAAACATTTTTTAAACAATAACTAAAGATAAAAATATATACATATTAAATGAAATATACTTATTTCATATTGTAAATGTGAATATAAGTTTGTTTGTTACGCTTCCACGCTAAAACTACTCAACCGATTATCATGAAACTTTGTATACATATTCTTAGAGGTATTAAAAAGGGCATAGGATACTTTTTATTAAAAAAAAATATTCTCGCAGACATATTTGTCAAAAAAAATGAAAATGCATCAACTTCAAAGTGTTAAAAATAACGTATATACGCACTGTACACTATAGTATGTATGTATGTAGTGACATTGACCACGAGCGAAGTCAGGGGTAATAGCTAGTATGTATATATATTAACATATAAATAAATAAATAAAACTGAAATATTTTACAATAATAATAATAATAATTTAGCTCTATCTGTATTTACTCTGTGTTCGGTCCTTGAATACATTAAGGCGGGGCCACACTGTGTACATCGTGAGATGAATTTCAATATTAAATTTATTTATTTTAATATTAATATATTTTGTTAAAAAAAAATATTAAAAAAAAAAATTGAGGTCTTCGTGTGAGGGATAGCGACTGTAAAGGCGAATGGTTGTGGGTACGATTCCCATTCAAGAGAATGATTATAATTAAATTATTTTTATTAACCTGCTTAGGTGAGAAAAATGCAGCGTTGAGTTCCGCAATTCAACACTCAAGCTACTTTGCTATGCTCAAGCTCCTTTGCTATAAAGCGTGAAGCTGAAAAAAAAACATCGAAAGAGATATTTTTATATCATTTTATTAGTAACAAGGCAAAGCGCGACGTTGAGTTCCGCCACGCAGCACGCAATGCCTCTATACGGCGGAAAGTGGGGAACGGAAATGTTGAAAGAGACGGAGTGTTTTAACATAAGCTTCTCTGGTTCCCTCTGTCTATCCTGCTATGTGCGGAATACAGCGTGAAGTTAAAAAAAAATATATCTTTATTGCCACGTCATTTTTTTACCCATTTCTCAAAAGATTTCAAGATTTTCTAAAAAAATTAGCACATACGTCCGAACGACACGAAAACATTTTAAGCGTGTTGTTTTAATTTTCAATTATTTTGTGATAATTAAAACTAGTTTATTAAATATTTCAATGTTACTAACAATAAATAACAAAGAAATTAGCAATTTTTTACATTAACATCATTAACTTCCAAAGACAGAAGTGAAAAACAGAGTGTCTTATCTTTTTGCTTATTTAACTAGAATAAAAAAGAACATATAAAAGCATAGTAATAAAAACAAAATTAATATCAATCTTTATTAATAAATATTCATATTATAAATGCGTAAGTTTATTGTGACGAATGTTTGTTACTCTTTCACGCAAAAACTACTGAACCAATCTAGTTGAAACTTTAAAGTATTATAGCTTATATATTAGAATAATGCATAGACTACATATTATAACTATAAATGTTCAGTTTTTATAATATTTTTTAAAAATAATTAAAAAAAAACAATAAAATATAAATAGTCAACACGACAGTGTATCCGCGAGTTAACTCTGCTAATAATAATACGAGCATACCTCGCGCTCTCCCTAACAGGTAGTGATTTGACACTACGGTTGTAATGTATCGATGAAATATGTCATACTAGCTTTCTGCCCGCGGCTTTGCCCGCCCTCGGTTATATCGCGCGACGTGGTAAGGAGTAACCTATAGTCTTTCTCAAGGTCTAGACTATTTGTCATTTTTTTTTCGTCATAAAAAATATCCTATGTCCTTTCCCAAGTTCAGTTGTATCTTCATACCGAATTTCATCAAAATTGGTTCAGTGGCTTAGGCGTGAAAGCGTAACCGACAGACAGACAGAGTTACTTTCGCATTTATAATATTAGTAAGGATGATAAATATGAAATATATCAGCTAATAACTAATACGGTAATTGCACCAGGGCATACATAGTTCCTCACTTAATAAATAGCTTAGAATATAATATAAGATCGTAAATTACTCATATGAATATTAAGCAATTGTTAAAAAATATTACTATATATAAATGCAATTTAATAAATAAGGACGAATATGGCACTCGAGATAAGCCTGAGTGGTTTTTTGTAGTGTTATTAGTTATAGAATAATATTTGTTATTTTATTAAATAATAATAAATAAAAAAAATATATTTTTTTTTGTTCTTGTAGATTCTTTAATATATGCATATAATAAAATATGTATGAGTAATGAGAGTTTAAAATAGTTTAATATATGTGTCAATTTTCTTTTTTTAAATGACAATATATGTCGATAAAATAAAAAAAATAACGAATCAAATTGTATACTTGATTAATTTTTCAAATGAATATATAGTTTTATAAGAATGTAATTAATGTATATTGTAATAAAATCACTAAATTAAAAAAAAATGTTAGATATTATATTTTGTTTTATTCTGGAATTCAGTAGTACTTACATAAAATTTATTAAAAAAACTAGTCTAAGTTTGTATGTTTATTTGCCTAAACCAAAAATAATATGTTAACGGAAATAAATAAATAAAATATTTTAATAAATATCTACTAATACTCAAAAATTTAAAAAAAAATACGCAAATGAATATAAAACTTAACATACTCAAAGCTTATATGTAGAACGATTGCAAAAAATTGCAAAAATGCATTAGAAATACATTAAATTAAAAAATAAATAAATATTACATACACTTCCGTCTATTTGACATATACGTTTCTTATAAAGTGACATAAAAGTTGCCATAGCAACGCATATTTTACGTCATTCCTATTTGAAATAATTAAATAAATAATATAAATAAAAACGTATCTTCACATCCCTAACGACCGTATCCATTTAGTTTGACAAGCGTTCGGTTTCATATATCCGTTGTGTGTTTGTGTGCGTCAGGGTTGTCTCGTGCGATAGAAAAATTTAAATTTAAATATTTTCTTAACCGACAATAAAAACGAAAGAGACGGTTCCCAATTCTTCTGTATTGAGTAACATTGAGTAATACTGAGTAATGTTAAGTAAAATTAAGTAATATTAAGTGGTGGTAAATTATTTAACGTTTAAAAAATGAAGCATGTAACTTCTTATTTTGAATAAAATTATTTGACTTTGACTTTGATTAAGTAATTTTAAGTAATGTTAGGTAATGTTAAGTAATATTAAGTAATATTAAGTCATTTTAAGTGGTGATAGGTAATATTAAGTATTATAAGTAATAATAATATATTAAGTAGGCAACTAAAATACTTGAATCCTCTTTGGAAAAAAAAAAATATTTCCTAAACTTAGTAAAGTGATATGAAAATATAGTGAAAGTTGACAAAAGTTACGAACCACGTGTCCGTAGTGATGAGAATAAATATAAAAAAAAACAACTGTATTTTATATGTGTGTAAGACATAAATATATAAATATTAAAAATATTCAAATATATAACACATAACTAGATATTATAGCCTACTTTATTTGTTTTTGCTTCCTAAAGTTGAAGAATTGATTCAGGCGGGTTTTTGTTTTTTTTTTATAATTATGCGTCAGAAATTTAAAAACTCTTTCTTTTAAAAACTCTGAAGTTTGCTTTATAAGTATTACTTATGTTAATCAATTTTTTTTAAAAAAAGGTTCTCAAATCTGTATTTTATATGTGTATAACATTTTAGTGGGCGAACCAATTTTGATAAAACTTTTTTCTATATGAAAGCTAGTACTTCTAATGTGGTCTTATTTAAATTTAGTTAAGATCTGATGATTAGTTTTTGTGTTATTCGTAATTATTGTATTTTTGGTGCATTTTCATTGAAGTCGATTTCATTTATTGGTAAAAAATTTAATTAAATAAATGTAGTTGTCTTCGGTTTTAATGTCATACAGGTATTTTACAAGTAAATGAAATGATATGCGTATGTTTTAAATTCCATTAACTTCAAATTTGTTTTTTTTTATATATTAGAATTTTAGTTTATTTTTTACTTGTTCTTTGTTTTTTTTTGTGTACTTAAATGAACTGCATACATAAAGTGTATTTATAACTTGCTGACCGTAATCTATAATACATGCTTTCAAAAAATAATAAATAATAAATAATAATACTACAATACAACGCCTGTCATGGTGCAGAGGCACAAGCGTACTGTAAACGCGACAGATTGTCGGTTCGATTCCCACTCCAGGAAATGGAATTTTTCATTTCCTGGATTTGATAAAAAGGTACGACGGTGAATTTCGTAACTCAAACAACAATATATTAAATAAAAACAATAGAGAACGTAGTGTTTTAACACTAGAAGCAAAACAAAAAACATCTAAACCTATACATACATACATAGCTTCACGCTGTATCCAGCATATACCATATATAGCAGGGTAAGCAGAGGGAACCTAGTGTTAAGGCACTCCGTTCCCCACTTTCCGCTGAGTGCGTGCGTGCTGAGTGGCGGAACTCAACGCCGTGCATTGCCTTGTTTCCAAACCCAGGAAATGAAAAATTCCATTTCCTGGAGTGGGAATCGAACCCTCAACCTGTCGCGTCACATATAAACTTATATAATAGATATATAAGAAAAAGACACAACCCTACACAGCATATCAACAAAACCTCCACCAATATATGTATGTAAATGTGTATGTATGTACAACGCACACACCCAAATGTGTAATACGATAATTTTTAATAGTTACCCAACTATTTTCATTATTTAGATTATTTCAATATTAAAGATGTTTCCTTGGAAAGAGGGGAACGGTAATGGTAAGAGAACGGAGTGTCTTAACACTAGGTTCTCAGGTTCCCTCTACCTACCCTGCTATGTGCGGGATACAGCGTGAAGTTAAAAAAAAGATGTTTCTCGTTTGTTGTTTGTATGTTTGTTTGTTTGTTGTAGTGTTAAAACACTCCGTTTTCCTCTTTCCGCTGGCATTCGAAATGTTGCAGAATGTGTGGCGAAACTCAACGCTGCGCATTGACTTAACATAGGGGATAAAATAAAACATTAACCCATTATCAGGGTAGAGAGAATCTTATGTTAAGGCAATCCGTCCTCTTGATTTCCGCTTGAGTTTGAGACATTGAGCGCCGCAGTTTAACTCCGCGCTTTGTTCTTATACAGCCAGTAAATGTAATAAAATTAAATAATTTAAATCTCGGCGCGGCGTTGAGTTCCGCCACTCAGCACGCAATGCCTCAATTCAGCGGAAAGTGGGGAACGGAGTGTCTTAACACGTCGGTTCTCAGGTACCCTTTACCTACCCTGCTATATGCGTTATACAGCGTGAAGCTAAAAAAAAATCGTAAAAAATGGTGTAAATATCTTCTTTTAAGCCTCTCTCTCCCTTTCTCTATCTCTTTCTCTCTCTGCCCATATAATTTTCGTTAAAAGGATTCCAAAGTTTTTACTTCACGTATTAATATAATGATTATTGTATTAGCAACGCATGACGTCACTCGTTACTAGCTTCTTCAATATATGCTATCTCTTTCTTACATTTCATATATTACAATTTTGCAAAGTACCTAACGGTACAGTGGGTTCGATTCCCAATCGGGGGGAAATGATTATACATATTTTTTATCTACAGCATAACTTTTTACTGGGTGAACCAATTTTCGTGATTCTGGTTTAATATGATAGCTAGTGTGTCTGATGTGGTCCCATTTAAGTTTAATTAAGATATGATGAGTAGTTTTTGAGTTATTCGTAATAATTTTATTTTTAAGTGAACTTTGGATTCAGTTATCTTTTTTACATTAAATTGGATATTATCATTTTTCCGCTTTGTTAGGACAAGGCGCGGCGTTAAATGCCGCCACTTAACACATGATGTTTCAAATTCAGACGGAAAGTGGAAAACGGAGTGTCTACTATTTTTTTTAACGTGAGGAAATCCGTTACGGATACCCGCCCGCGGGGACTCGGACAGGTTATGTGGGGCTCCGGACCAGTTGTAAAGAGGCCGTCTATATACCCACTAAAGCCTCACGGTGCTCCTCCTCTACGGCTACTGGAAGAGGTCCACGGGAACTGCGACAATCGTCCGTGGGCGGAGTGTCTACCCTGCTATGCGTGAAGTTTATTTAAAAAAATAAAAAAAGACGAATAAATATTCCTCAAAAAAAAAGTTGCTGGTCACAAGGCAGAGCGCAGCGTTGAGTTCCATCACTCAGCACGCAATACCTCAAATCAGCGGGATGAGGAGAACGGAAATGAACGTAGTGTCTTAACACTAGGTTTTCTCTTCCCTCTGACTACCCTGCTATATGCGGGATACAGCGTGAAGCTATAAAAAAAATTAAAATGACTACAAAAATTATATAAACGTATAAAACAGTTACAGAGGTTTACCTTGAAATTTAAAATATTCACTTGTAACTTAACTACTATATGTTCATACTATCTAAAGATTTTTAGAGGCCATCTGACTGTAAACGCGACTGGCTGTGGGTTCGATTTCCGCTCCAGGAAATGAAAATTCTAAATAATATTTAGTATTTTTAATTCTTCGCTCTTGTAACAAGGTACAGCGCGGCGTTGAGTTCCGCCACTCAGCACGCAATGCCTCAATTCGGCGGAAAGTGTGAAACGGCGTGCTTTAACACTAGGTTCCTTCTGCGTACCCTGCTATATGCGGGATACAGCGTGAAGCCAAAAAATATATAAGAACTTATATGTTACTGTTAATTACGAGAACAATAAAAAGGACTGGTTTTTCAGTGTTTTAAGAACCATCGTGACGCAGTAGGACACACTATGAGCGCGTTGATTGTGGATTCGAGTCCCTAAAGGGAAATTATTATTTAGCCAACAAGGAAGAGAGAATCTAATACCACGACACTCTGCTGGCGGAACTCAACGCCGCGAATATTTTAACCGACTTAAAAAAAAACTTCTTAATGCGACTAATTTTCATGATCCTTTTCTCATATGATAGCAAGTGCTTCTCATGTGGTCCCATTTAAATTTAATTCCACCAAAATCTGATGAGTAGTTTTTGAGTTATTCGTAATAATTGTACTTTATAGTGCATTTTATTTGAAATCATTTTTCTTTTTTTTTTTTTTTTTTTTATCTTGACGCTGTATTCAGCACAAAGCAGGGTAGGCAGAGGATATCAGAGGACCTAGTGTTAAGACACTACGTTATGTTAACATTTCCGTTTCCGTTTAAGTATTTAGTTTAACTATAACATAAATATAAGGTTACATAACTATGTATTCAACCTTGGAAATGATCGATAGTAATTATTATTCTATTTATATATATACATATATGTGTGTCATCATTTAAACCTATTATAAAAATTAATATGTCACTAAATAGGCAATGAACGGAGTGTCTAGACACTAAGCTCTCTTAGACTACCTACTATGTAGTTAATAAATATATTTATTTTATTTATAATAATTGATAATTTAATAAAATTAAAAACCACCTAAAATTTAAGTTATAGAATTTTAAAAGATTTTCTTATAATAAGCATGAGAGTAAAAATAATAATAATAATAAAAATATATATTCTCTTGCTTTATATTAAAAAAAAAAACAAATATATATATATATTTGCAGTTTCAATTTTTTTCCCGCACGTTGTTACACGACGGTAGAGGCGTCGTGGCGCAGAAGCATAAGCGTGCGACTGTAAACGTGACAGGTTATGGGTTCGATTCCACTCCAGGAAATGTAAAATTTAGTATTTTAATTTCTTGGGTTTGGTAACAAGGCAAAAGCGCGACGTTGAGATCCACACGCCACTCAACGCAATGCCTCAATTGGCGGAAAGTGAGAACTGAGATTGTTGAAGAGAATGGAGTGTGTGTCTTAACTGGAGTTCTCTGGTTCCCTCTGCCTACCCGCTACATGCGAAGGATACAACATGTGGTAAATATATACATATGTATATATATATATATATATATATATATATATATATATACTGTATATATATAACATATATATATATAGGCTTCAACTTTCTCTCTATTTCTAAACATACAAAATTAAAAATAAATATATATAAAAATAATAAATTCTACGCTTACCCAACTTTGTCTATTAACTAAATAGAACCGACCCTAATTCGTTTCTCACACACGCGTCCCTTCCATGCACGGGTTGTACAGGGTTGTAACTGTTAATATTTTATTAAAAAAATATAGTAAAATTAAAATTTTGAAATGTCTCAATTCGGCGGTAAGTGGGGAAATGTTAAAAGAGAACGGAGTGTCTTAATACTAGGTTCCCTCTGCCTACCCTGCTATATGCGGGATGCAGGGTGCATAAAAGTTTAGAAAAACAAGCTCTAACATCTTTTTGACCAAAAAAAAAAGGTCATCGCCAAAATTCGATAGTGAAATTACTAAATAGCTTTACATCCTATACCATTTTCCCTAAATATATCGGTTTCCCTAAAAATTACCGGCTTCCCTAAATATGTATACCGGCTTTCCTAAACATACATCGGCTTCCCTTAATTTACCGGCTTGCCTAACTAAAATTTTCACCCCTCACTGCTGTACATACATTATTTCATTATAAATTCACCCGCTACCTCCTTTTTTTAGTGTAAAGACATTGTCCTGTCCAAGTTGAAGCTTGTATTAGACAAGCGTTATAATAAATTTACTAGTTTAAATTTGATTTGAATCGAGAATTATCGTAATTAGGCAAATACAGTCTCACTGCGCCACGATGGCGTAAAATTATTGATTTTTCCATAATAAAAGGCAATTTCTAAAATCTTCATACAAGTGTGAACCCTACTGTGTAGTTTGCATTCCGTTCGCCGACACGCCACAATCAAGTGCGATACAGATAAGACTAGAAGGATAAGTATAAGCTTTATTATTTTTTAAATTAAAAAAAGAAAGTTTCTTTATGATTTTGCGATATCAGGTGTAAAATAATCTGTCAATGTCACGTATAGTATTAAAAATATTAATATATGAAGAGAATTCCATTTATTTAAATATTTCATGCATTTAAGGGTTAAAGATATATGGAAAATAGTAAATACAATCAATTTTAAGTTAATTAAGATGGAGTTATTTTTAGTAGAGATCTCTTCTGAAGTTAACCTGTGGAGGTGAATGAGTAACAAGCGGATTTGTAAGTACATAAAAAAAATAAAAAACAAAAACTAATGTTAATATAAAAATAGACATCTATATACATATAGACATTAAATAAAAACTCAATAAAAATTAAATAAAAAAACTCATTTTACATTTTTTTTTTTTTTTTTTTTTATTTATTGATAACGGACAAGCAAACGAGCAGAAGGACCACCTGATGGTAAGTGGTTACCTTCGCCCATAGACATCTACAACACCAGAGATGTTGTAGATGCGTTATAACTTTCCCTAGAGGATACTGATGGAAGGGGGACAATGTAGTAGTCCACTATCAGAACCACCACATTTTGGGAAAAGGATGGATGGGAAAGGGGAAAATCTGGCTTACATGCCATCGAACCGGAACACATCATTAGATATTTGGCGGTTCGTCTTTGACATGATAGTGGTCGCGAGCCAGTCGGAGGACGAACCTCCTACCACCTAACATATGGATGTAAAATGAGTTTTTATTTAATTTTTAAGAATTACGAAAAGCTGAATAAATATATCTTATAATAATGTGTATCCCGGAATGTATTAAATTATTAAAATAAATATTACTCATGTGAGTAATATTTATTTCGATAATTTTGCTCCATGTATTTATGCATATTACACTTTTGTATAATGTTTATGTTGAGTTGTTGCTAAGGCAGCTGGCATCTGTTGTCTGTATCCCACACATACAGCTGGGTGAACCCAGAGGAACTTGAGAACCTAGTGTTAAGACTTGCTCCGTTCTCTTACAACAATTCTTTTTCCCCACTTTCCGCCGAATTGAAGCATTGCGTGCTGGTGAGCGGAACGGGATACACTTTGCCTTGTTACCGACCAGGAAATGAAAAGACTAACATTTCCTGGACTGGGAATGAACCCGCACAACCTGTCGCGTTTACAGTCTAACTTGTGCCTCTGCGCCACGACAGGCTAGTTATAATAAATGTGTTTAGAAAATAATAGAATTATTGATATCCTACTAATTTTTTAATTTTAAAGTTTGTGTGAAAAATTGAATAACGGAGAGCCTTATCACTAGATCACCTGTTAGATAAAGAAAAATACGAAAATTTTCTATTTCATACTTTATTTAATTTTTCTCCACGACATCGTACTAATATATAAATATTATACTATCTACTCTTTCCCACAACGTGTTTGCTTCTTTTTCGTGACGTATTTTCGTTACGTCAAATAACAACAAACTTAAAGAATTTTTTCTTTTAAAATTAAATTTAAAAAATAAAAATTTGGCCAAGACATTATCCACACGTTTCTTACCCACACACATATATCTATACAGTAATACCTATATACACAGCGAATACACACACAGATACGCTTTTAATTTTAAAATCCTACGAACGTTTAAATATATATGGAATAATAATATTTTTTGATTAAATTCTGTTTGTTTGTTTATTTATCTATTATTCTTGACATATACTGGAAAAAGGGTTTCCAGAAATTAGGAATTTCCGGAAAAAATATGATATTTTAAAATGTTTTTATTTCTCGTGTCCGTTGGCGAACGGAGTGTTTCTCTCTCCTTTTCTCTGACTACACTGTGCAGGATAAAGCGTGACGCTACTTTTTCCCCTATCTTGTTCACGTTTTACATAGATAATTTTCTTTTTTTTTTAGCTTCTCGCTGTATCCCGCACATAACAGTGATGGCAAAGGAAACCACAGAACTTAGTGTTAAAACACTCCGTTTTCTTGTAACATTTTCGTTTCCCACTCTCCAACATTGCGTGCTGAGTGACGGAACTTGACGCCGAGCGTTGCCTTGTTACCAGAGCGAGGAAATGAAAATACTAAATATAATTTAATATTTTCATTTCCTGTAGTGTGTATGAACCCACAACCTGTCGCGTTTACAATCGCACGCTGCCTCCAAGCCACCACAGAGTTCATACAGGTAAAATAGATAAAAGAGAAACTTATAAATATGGTCTGAAGATAGAAAGTAGAGAGATAGAATATAACCTATATCACTTACTTTTCTATACCTAAACTATAAACTACATAAAATAGGAAAACAGAAAACGTAATAAGAAGAGACTTAGGAATGAATCTGCCCGAATGCAAAACATCTCATGTAAATTGACGGAACTCAACGCCGCGTTTTATCTTCCCTCAATGGGAGAATGATAAGAATTTGAATATTATTATTATTTTAACCTTCGCAATAAATATATAAAAGAGATAAAAAACTATAGCATTACAATTTTTGCATTTCACTAATTTCGCAAATATTTTTTATTTATTTTTTTAACTTCACGCTGTATCCCGCATATAGCAGGGTTCACTCCGTTCTCTTACAACAATCCGTTCTCTTAAAACATGCAATGCCTCAATTTGACAGAATGTGAGGAATCACATTCTGTCAAATTGAGGCATTGCATGTTGAGTGGCGGAACTCAACGCCGCGCTTTGCCTTGTTACCAAACCCAGGAAATGAAATACTAACATTTCCTGGAGTGGGAATCGAACCCACAACCTATCGCGTTTACAGTGCACGAGTGGCGAAACTCAACGCCGCGCTTAGTAAAAGCAGCTTCACCTGTTTCTGCTCGAATTTGAGAACTTAAATTGAATTGCGGAACTCAACGCCGCGCTACCAATCAGTACGAAAAGAGAAAATAATTGAGATATAATATAAAAAAATTCAAGAATCTATAAATTTCCAATTTTCACATTTCACCTACTTTAGAAAAAAACGCAATGGAAGACGTAACTTAACATACATACATACATAGTTTCGCGCTGGTGGACTTTAGGTGGTAGGGTATCTAAGTGGTAGGAGGTTCGTCCTCCGACTGGCTCGCGACCACTATCATGTCAAAGACGAACCACCAAATATCTAATGACGTGTTCCGGTTCGATGACATGTAAGCAAGGATTTCCCTATTCCCACCCATCCTTTCCCCAGAATGTGGTGGATCCGATAGCGAACTGCCGCGGCCACTACATAAATTCCTCCCCCTGCCATCTGATCTCTAGGTCGGCAACGCATTTACAACTCCCCTGGTGTTGTAGATGTACATGGGCGAAGGATCACTTACCATCGAACGGTCCTTCTGCTCGTTTGCCATCCTCTATTAAAAAAAAAAGCAACCTAGAGTTAAGACACTCCGTTCCCCACATACCGCCGAATTGAATTCTTATGTACGTAACTTAACGCCGACGTTATTACATTAAAAAAACTTCTAAGTAAGTATTACGCAAAATACAAAGCATACATACATACGAGTATATAGCTTCACGCTGTATCCCGCATATATCAGGGTAGGCAGAGGGAACCTAGTGTTAAGACACTCCGTTCCCCACTTTCCACCGAATTGAGGCATTGCGTGCTGAGTGGCGGAACTCAACGCCGCGCTTTGCCTTATTACGCAAAATACAAAGTATCATCCAAAAATAAATATTCACACATTCTTTTAGTACAATTTCCGTTTCTATTTCTATATGAATTTTAAAAATAAACCATTTAGCGCTCTTTAACTAATTTTCTAGTCGTTCAAACAAACAACTACAATAGACACTGTACGTCACAATTAGTAAGTATAAAAATAAATTCTAAATATATAAAAAGCTTGCGTTACTGAGTGACAGACAACTTACACGCGAAACTACTGCACATAGAAACATGACATGTGGCGTGTAGAGACGCGGGGAGTGTAGGGGAGTGCTGAGAGAGGAGAACGAGAAACTACTCCACACATAGAAACATGACATGTGACGTGTAGGGACGCGGGGAGTGTAGGGGAGTGCTGAGAGAGGAGAACGAGAAACTACTGCACATAGAAACATGACATGTGGCGTGTAGAGACGCGGGGAGTGTAGGGGAGTGCTGAGAGAGGAGAACGAGAAACTACTGCACATAGAAACATGACATGTGGCGTGTAGGGACGCGGGGAGTGTAGGGGAGTGCTGAGAGAGGAGAACGAGAAACTACTCCACACATAGAAACATGACATGTGGCGTGTAGGGACCCGGGGAGTATAGGGAGCGCTGAGAGAGGAGAACGAGAAACTACTGCACATAGAAACATGACATGTGGCGTGTAGGACGCGGGGAGTAGGGGAGTGCTGAGAGAGGAGAACGAGAAACTACTGCACATAGAAACATGACATATGGCGTAGGACGCGGGGAGTGTAGGGGAGTGCTGAGAGAGGAGAACGAGAAACTACTGCACATAGAAACATGACATGTGGCGTGTAGGGACGCGGGGAGAAGTAGGGAGTGCTGAGAGAGGAGTAAACGAGTTACTGCACATAGAAACATGACATGTGCGTGTAGAGACGCGGGAGTATAGGGGAGTGCTGAGTAGAGGAGAACGAGAAACTACTGCATAGAAACATGACATGGCGTGTAGGATGCGGAAGTATAGGGGAGTGCTGAGAGAGGAGAACGAGAAACTACTGCACATAGAAACATGACATGTGGCGTGTAGAGACGCGGGGAGTATAGGGAGTGCTGAGAGAGGAGAACGAGAACTACTGCACATAGAAACATGACATGTGTGGCGTGTGTAGAGACGCGGGAGTATAGGGGAGTGCTGAGAGAGGAGAACGAGAAACTACTGCACATAGAAACATGACATGTGGCGTGTAGAGACGCGGGAGTGGAGTGCTGAGAGAGAGAACTGAGAAACTACTGCACATAGAAACATTACACGTGGCGCAGAGACGCGGGAGTGTAGGGGGAGTGCTGAGAGAGGAGAACGAGAAACTACTGCACATAGAAACATGACATGTGGCGTGTAGGAGACGTGGGAGCATAGGGAGTACTAGAGAGGAGAACGAGAAACTACTGCACATAGAAACATGACATGTGGCGTGTAGGGATGCGGAAGCATAGGGGAGTGCTGAGAGGAGAACGAGAAACTACTGCGCATAGACACATGACGTGTGTGTACGTGTAAGAAAAAGAAATAATAAAAGTAAACATTAACGTCACAATTCGTAAGTCAATGTACATAAATGACCTTTAAATATTACCTAGCTGTGACGAGGCGCATACAACTCGGTTCCCTCCTTCTTGCCTAACTTTTCAAAGTACAACAAATAACCTACAAAAAATAAAAAAGACATCGCCAGGAAAATATTAGGCATAAAATTGCAAAAAAACAAGCTCTAATAACTTATAGACCTAAAATAAAAAAAAAAGGTCATCACCAATATTCAATAGTGAAATTACTAAATACCCCTTGACAACCTATACCGATTTCCCTCAAAATTACCGGCTTCCCTAAATATATGTACCGGCTTCCCTAAATATACATCGGCTTCCTTTAATTTACCCGCATGTCTAACTAAAATTTTTACCCCTCGCCACTGTTCTCGTTCCTCTCCGTTTCTTTCCGTCATAGGAATTTCTTGTTTCTCTCTCTTAGTGCTCTCCTACAGTCTACACATCTCGCATATAGCAGGATAGGCAGAAGGAACCTGAGAACCTAGTGTTAAGACACTACGTTCTGTTAACATTTTCGTTTTCCACTATCTGCCGAACTAAGGCATTGTGTGCTGAGTGACGAAACTCAACGCCTTGTTACCAGAGCAAGAAAATTAAGGCAGTAAATATTTTCGTTTTTTTTTTGCTACTCACTGTATCCCGCATATAGCAGGGTAGATAGAGGAAACCAGAGGACCAAGTGTTAAGCACACCATTCTCTTTTAACACTTCCGTTCTCACTTTCCACCGAATTGAGATACTAAATATTAATTGTTGTAAATATTGAATATTTTCATTCCCTGGAGTGGGAATCGAACCCACAACCTGTTGCACTTACAGACGCACGCTTGTGCCTCTGCGCCGCGACAGACCTCAATTTTTTTTTTTTTAATACTAGGCACGGACGAATATGAATTTATTTTCCTCTATGGGTTCTCTAAACCAGTTTTTGTAATGTTTCCTTTTATTTATTTATTTAACTAAATATGAATATTAAGTAACCTTTAAAAATTAATATTATGTTACTAATAATACATACATACATAGCTTCACGCTGTATCCTGCATATAGCAGGGTAGGCAGAGGGAACCTAGTGTTAAAGCATTCCGTTCCTCACTTTCCGCCGAATTGAGGCATTGAGTGTTGAGTGGTGGAACTCAACACCGCGCTCTGCCTTGTTACCAAACACAGGAAATGAAAAATTCCATTTCCTGGAGTGGGAATCGAACCCTCAACCTGTCGCGTTTACAGTCGCACGCTTGTGCCTCTGCGCCACGACAGGCGTTATTACGTGTTAATTTAGAAAATGTCGTTTATTTATCCATTGATTTCATAAAAGGAAGAAGTTATCAATTCAACTGTTTGTTTGTTTTTTCTTAACTTATATGATATCTTCTTTTTTTTGTTAAAATCTTAATTACTATCAAAAACCGAAAAGCAATCGCATCCATAACATGCATGAACCAAAATTCTCAAAATACCTTCAAAAATTAGTATTTTAGAACTAAAATTCAGTTATACGTCTGCTATATTGTTATATTAATCAAACATACATACATACGTACATACAAACACATACATGTGTGTTTATCTCCATGTATGGCTTGGCCGCATTTCGTGTGTATTACTCTAGTGTTACAGGTATATAGGGAAATTAGACATTTATTGAATTTTCTGGAAATAATAATTATTAAGGGACC
The DNA here is from genome assembly GCA_033558755.1 of Philaethria dido. NCBI lineage: Eukaryota > Metazoa > Arthropoda > Insecta > Lepidoptera > Nymphalidae > Philaethria > Philaethria dido. The sequence goes on from JAKGSA010000736.1 coordinate 113,061, forward strand.
ATCGTGGCTAAGTGGGATATCGTCTGACTGTAGACGATTGGTTGTGAGTTCGATTCTCGTTCGGGTTAACTATGTATAACATATTTTGGCTCTTCTGCTCTAGTAAGTAAAACGCGACATTGAATGCCGCCGCTAAACGCAAAATATCTTGATTTCAGACTGAAAGCAAAGAATGGGGTATATTGACACTAGGTTCTTTCTGCTTTTGAGGAAAAATAATTAAAATAGGAAAAAAAAATCGTTAATGCACATTTTGAAGGGGCCCTTAAGCCAGCCTTAAGCCTATATTTGGGTCTTAAGTCTTAAATACAGAAACGGTGAATATATGGAATGGCTAGTTCTAAGATATAAATAAAATATAAGTAACATAAAATATATATATATTTATTTACATAAATGTTCGTATATATCATATATTTCTCCGTTTTTCTTAGTTATTGTGCAGCATTTAATTCCGCTAACTCAATTCCGCTAATTAAAGATCTGTCCTGTCTGGACTACATAATAAGGAAGACAGTAAGATCATATTATATTTTTTTATAATAGTGTTGTAAGTTACATTATCTCAACCTAAAGGAATATTTTTATATGACATAAATAAATATTGTTTTGTATAAATTCATGTTACACTTTTTTTTTTATTGGTAAAGGATGGCAAACGAGCAGAAGTACCACCTAATGGTAAGTTGTCCTTCGTCCATGAACATTTACAACACCAAAGGAGTTGTAAATGCGTTGCCGACCTAGAGTTCAGATGGGAGGGGGAGGAAATAATGTGGCAGTTCGTCATCGAAACCACCACATTCTTGGGAAAGGGTAGGTCGGAATAGGGAAAACTTGACTTACATGCCATCGAACCGAAACACATCCTTAGATATTCGGCCGATCGTCTTTGACATGATAGTGGTCGCGAGCCACACGGAGGACGAACCTCCTATCACCAATCTACTGGGATACCCGCCTCTTACGGGACGCTATCCAGCGGCGGAGGGGAATTATATTCTAACCCCGTCCCCTCACAGTGAATACTCGCAAAATAAATTAAATTTATCACCTACCATGGTACAAAATGAGAAGAAACTCCTTAGCAATCCATAGATTTACCGTGCGGTTGCCCATCGCATTGCAGAGGGAATAGAAAAGGAGTAATTATTACTAAAAATCACGTAAACTAAAAAAAACCTTGCCCTTTTACAGAATGTCCACAATTCACACTTAAACAGCGACAAATATAAAACACAGTACACACAACAAAGCTGTAGATTCGTTATAGTTATATATAAAGTTCTGTTTTGACGTTGTCTTACATGGATATCAAATATTTTAATAAAAATTATATTATTTTATTATTTAGACGATGATGGTTATCGATATCGAATTCGATGTCCACTTTCGTTCGATAAAATAATTATATTTTTTTTCCGATTTAGAAAGACAGACCGCGGTGCTGAGTTCCGCCACTCAACATTATATGAGGAAGTGATAAATGTATTGTAGGAGCATGTTTTGTAACCAATGTTTTTTTTGTGTATAAGTTAAAATATTAATTTCCTAGCTCTGGTAACAAGGCAAAGCGCGACATTGAGTTACGCCACTCAGCACGCAATACCTCAATTCGGCGGAAAGTCGGTAACGGAAATGTTATGAGATCGGAGTGTCTTGGCACTAGGTTTTTTGATTCCCTCTGCCTACCCTGCTATGTGCGGGATATAAGAATAAAAAAGTTAATATCATGTGTATATTCTATTGGTAGATCAAATAAATAAATTTACAATTAAACGTCATGTCTCAATTTTAGACAGAATGTGGAAAACGGAGTGTTTTTACACTATTTTGCTATACGTAATTTTTTTTTTAACTTCACGCTGTATCCTGCATATACCAGGGTAGGCAGAGGGAACCTGAGAACCTAGTGTTAAGACACTCCGTTTTCTTACAACAATTCTGTTCCCCATTTACCGCCAAATTGAGGCGTTGCGTGCTGAGTGGCGGAACTCAACGTAAAATTGTAATTAACAATTATTACTGACATTGACATCATTATACCGCAGTGGGACAATATTTAACGTAAATACGGTAGGTATTAGTTCGACGAATAAATCATCACACTCGGAGGAAAAAAAATGATTATATTTAAATTATTTTTGTGTTAAAGTTTTTACTAAGCATCCAAAATTAATGAAAGATGAACGGTGTTACTAGATTCTATATACTAGTTTAATTAAGTATTAAATTATTTTTTTTAGGTAAATAAATAAAGTGAAACAAATATAAAAGTCATGACAAAATTATTTTATTAAGACTGTCTATTTTATTCTGTATATTTTTTTTTACAAGTAATAGCAAAAACTAGATAAATACCTAAATGTAGCAGTGTTTCCAAGTCGATACGACATGAGTACCTTCAAAAGGCGCTCATACCACCTCAAAAGCTAGCAACGCACCTATAGGTGCTACACTGGATCGTGGGCGGCGGTGATCACTTACCATCAGGTGACCCGAACGGGAATTTATCTTGTGTTACCTTTTAATTTCATTAAGTTTCAAACAATGTGACCATATAATTTAATTAGATATCGTAGGAGTGTCAGACAACATAAAAAAATTTAATATTTTTTCTTTTTAGTATTCTTTCCTATTCATTTACAGTTTTCCTACACATTTTAAAACTAATTTTGTAAAAAAGTATGTCTTGTCCTTATAATTGCATGTGGTGTTCACCTTAAAAGGTAATGCATTTAGCTATAAGAATATAAACAAACTATTGTAAAATTATATCCGATGTAATTACCACTGGTGAATCTAATAAGTAAATAAATAAATAAATAAAAAAAAAAAAACATTTTTCACTATATCCATGTAAACCTAGCACAAGCAAGCAATACCTTGATAAACATGATGCGAAGCGGATAGCTTGTAGCGATTCAAATGGAATCAATAAGTATAATAACATTTATTACTACTATTTAATACTTTACCGAACTATATTATATCGCCATTTTATTATAAACTAGAGACGCGTTAACAACGTGTTGTCTTAAGTAATGTATATGTCATTTTGTATAAACATGCATGTTATATCATGAGAACCTTAAGACACTCCGTTCCCCACATTCCGCCGAATTGACGCATTGCATGCTGAGGGGCGGAACTCAACGCCGCGCTTTGCCTTGTTACCAAACTCGGGTAATGAAAAATTCTATTCCCCGGAGTGGGAATCGAACCCACAATGGCGTTTACAATATTTGACTTCTTTTTAAATTTGAACTCTTTTTTCCTTTTTTTCATTTTTTACAACTTCATCTTTTTTTCTGTATATGTATAACATATTCTGTCTAATATAAAAAAAATGTACGGTTATTTTAAATTGAAACTTTAAATGATCATAATACTAAAAATAAACCCTTATTTAATATTATAAATGCGAAACCAACTCTGTCTGTCTATTACGTTTTCACGCCTAAACCACTGAACAGATTTTGATGAAATTCGGTAGGAAGATAGAACTGAACTTGGAAAAGAACATAGGATACTTTTTATCGCGAAAAAAATGGTAGAAGAGGTTGCAATAGGGGATGAAAGTTTGTATGGTAGTTCCTTATTGTCAAACATAAAATCATGTAAGATTGTTCAACTATTTACAACTTTCACACCTAAACCACTTAACCAATTTTGACAAATAGTCTAGACCTTGGGAAAGACTATATACCTTACCATGTCGTGCGATATAACCGAATTCCATGCGGGGGAAGCCGCGGGCGGAAAGCTAGTTGATTATAATTCGTAACATTTTAAAATACATAATTGTCTTAATGAGTAATTAATGAGTTGATATTCAAATAATAAATTAACAATTATCTTATGAATAATCATAAATTTTAACAAATAAATCATTTTTTTTAGTTTTGTGTTCAAGGATAACTAGAGACATCTACTGTATTTAAGTTTCATTTTGTTTCAATAGATGGCAACGACCACTTTGCATACGTTCTTAAAAGACATATTTAATTGATGTTATTAATTTAATATAATATTATCTAATATTTTAACTGTATTACTATGTATATAATTTAAATATAATATTTTTTTTTTTTTAAATACTGAACGAAAGCTAAATATTCGTTTATATTCAAGAGAGGGCAATGATCACTTTATATACATTCAAAATAACATATTTACTGACTTTACTAGCCTTAGTAATAAAAATTAATATTATATATATTTATAACTCTATTACTATATATTTAATTAAATATAATTATTTTATTTAAAAAAATATTGAACGGAAACATTCTTAAAAATATTTAATATCTCACTCTATTAACAAAATAATATATTATATATCTTTTTAATTTTTTTTCTATAATTAATTTAAATATTATAACATTTTAATAAAAAATAATACAGAACGAAACTTAAAAAAAAACACCTGCGCGTTACTAAACGCATAGACACTGACATCTTTGAATCGACGCAAAAAATTTCATATATTTTCATTGTAATACTAAATATTATGATATAATTGGTTTGAAATAACATTTAAATTGATAATTAGCTGAAATTAACTTGAAAATTGTTTTTTAATCGATTGTAATTGAAGTTATTCGTCGTGGATCCCAATATAAGCGGTATTGTTTATTATTATTGTTCCGGTTCCATGCTTTTAATAATTTAGCTGTCTTTTGTTTTGTTTCTCTTTATTTATATTACTAGCTTTTGCTCTCCTTTTTCTTACTTTTAAGCCTTTGAATATATTATCAAATATCATTACATTGTAATAGAATTGAATCAATATATTTTTTTATATTAAAAATATATATATGTCCTTTTTAATATCTCTAAGAATATGTGTATAAAGTTTCATGATAATCAGTTGAGTGGTTTTGGTGTGAAAGCGTAACAAACAAACTTACATTCACATTTATAATTTAGTATATAGGATGAAATAATATAAAAACATTTAATAACTATATTTTATATATTATTTAATATTGGAAATCTAAATCTAATAAGAAATATAATATTTTCACTTCTTTCTTTTTTACTATAAACTAGTGTCCCTGTTGACGCATTCACAAAGCATTGTCTTTAGCAATGTATGTATATGTCACTTTATAATGAGTTGCTCTATTTCTAAGTTAAAATTGTTAATTGTAATTTGTAACAAATACTGGCAATTAAAAAGAGTGACCATGAGTTTCTTTGCCTGTATCTTCTCATGAGCTCAACCATTTGAACGGGCTTTTTTCAAGTCAAAATTGCACATTTTTTTTGGTTATTTTGTTTTGCATTTTTTTTTTTACTTTTATGACAAGTAAATGTTAAGCATTTTTATGGAATAAAGATATTTTGACTTTGACTTTGACTTTGACTATATAAACGTGGATATCAAATCATGGTAGTTGTGTTTAATTTAATATACTTTTTATGCATTATTTAAAAAAGATATTATCATTCTGCACTCCTTCTCTATATAAACTATTAGTGTCCAAATTTCATGCTCCTCCTTTTTTGTGCCTTACTGCTTCTTCTAAGAATAAATTTTGTATATTTGTTAACCTGTTTCTTAATATCTATCTGTCTGTATCTGTTTTATTTGCAATAAAGTATTATTATTATTATGTAACGACTAAACACATAATCTCATTTGAAAGATAAAGGAAATGCTTAGCTTGAAACTTATAAGCTTATTATAGTTATTTTAATTATTATTGATAGCATTTGACTGTAAAAATGAGGGGTTGTAGGTTCGATTCCCATTTAGGTAAATGATTATATTTATAATAAATGAAAGTAGTGTTTTATGTGGCAGAACTCAAAGCCGCCCTTCAACTTGCCAGAGTTATTGAATTTTATTCTTACACTAAGAATTATTTTTTACTTTTTAATTTAATTAGCTATTTACATGTGGTTTTTATTTTTTTTTACATACATACATAGCTTCACGCTGTATCCGACATGTAACAGAGTAGGCAGAGGGAACCTAGTGTTTAGACACTCCGTTCCCCACTTTCCGCCGAATCGAGGCATGGCGCACTGAATGGCGAAACTCAATGCCGCGCTATACCTTGTTACCAATTCCAGGAAATGAAAAATTCCATTTCCTGGAGTGGGAATCAAACCCACAACCTGTCACGTTTACAGTCGCACGCTTATGTGACAGGCGCATTTTTTTTTAATTATTGTTATAATGTCAAAGGTTTTTCTTGATACAGATTATTAATATTTTTTGCTATTTCTCACCCTTTTATGTTATTACATATAACATTCAGCTTTTTATAGAATGAACCCTGTCTTTTGCATTTTATTTCTCTTTGATACTTAGGGGAATTATTATATCTATATGTAACTATTTAAAGGAGTCAAAGTCCAATAATTTTATTCAAAATAAGAAGTTACAAGCTTCATTTTTTGAACATCAAATAATTTACCACCGGTTCACTAAATTTAATGCCTCAGACCTGAGAAGAACCGGCGCAAGAAACTCAGCGGGACATTTTTTCTTCCTAATAATTCAATGCTTTACAAATATTTATTAGTTATCATTTATAAAATCACTAATTAGGTAATAACCTTTAACACACAAACGTCTTTTCACAATTTTTTTTAATAACTTTGGACCCCTTTTTTACGAAAATTACGCGGACAGAGGAGCATGAAACTTGGCGCATTTATAGTTTATATAGCGAAGGAGTGCACAATGATATTATTTTCTTAAAATATTGCATAAAAAATATATTAAATTAATAAAATAAATTTTTGTCATCCATGTTTATATTTACAATATATATCATCAATAGAGGAGTATATTCTTCATTTGACTGTACTTTCTACATAGAAAGTAATTACACATATGTCACTGCATAACTTTTTAATGAATAAACCAATTTCGATGTTTCTTTTTTTATATGATAGCTATTGCTTCAGACATCTCATTTAAAGTAATAAAAAGTGACGTAGTTTTTGAGTTATTCGTAATAATGTAACTTTTTAGTGCATTTTATTTGAAGACAGTTTTCTTTTTTTTATTTTCAGTGGAGATGTGCCCCGCTGAGGGTTGGAAGGGGGTCGCCAGGTCCCCTTCCCATGAGTCGGTGACCACTGAGCTGTCCCTGTTCAGCGTCTCCTCAGCAGCATCTGATGCCAGGATTTTAAGGCTTTTGGCTTGCAAGGTAAATTATGTTTGAAAAGAGCAACTGTTGAGTTTCTCGCTGGCTTTTCTAATCAGAAATGCCTGATGAGCCGGTGGTAGCTTTATGACTAACGGTGATCCGAAAGTGCTTGTAATAGTCTATTTGAATAAAGAATATTTTGATTTTATTTAAAGAAATTAATTTTTATTATCTATTTTTATATAAGGAGTTGTCACTGACTGACAGACAACGTACAGGCGAAATTACTGCTCATAGAAACATGATATTTGTGATGTAGGCTCCTTGGGAAGTGTAGGGGAGTGCTAGGAGAAGAGAACTCAATTTGTAAAAAAAAATTTAGATCTTAAATTTAAATAGGTTTTATTAATAAAACCGACGACTTTAAAGTCGACGCAAACGATGTCGCGGGATGCAAATAGTTTTTATTATAGCATCTGCACCCATTTTGTCATACATCTGGGTTACAGAGAGAACCTAGTGTCAAGATACTCCTTTCTTCAATTTCCGCCTGAATTTACGCCACACTTTTTTTTTTCCCTGTGAGGGGATGGGGTTAGAATACAATTTCCCTCCACCGCTGGTAGTTTGGTGGTAGGAGGTTCGTCCTCCGACTGGCTCGCGACCATTATCATATCAAAGACGAACCGCAAAATATCTAATGATGTATTCCGGTTCGTTGGCATGTAAGCCAGGTTATACCCCTAAGACCACCCATTCTTTCCCCAAATGTGGTGATTCCGATAGCGGACTACTACATTTTTCCCCCCCTTTCCATCAGTATCCTAGGTCGGCAACGCATCTACAACATCTCTAGTGTTGTAGATGTCCATAAGCGAAGGTAACGACTTACCTTATGTTCGTTTGCCATCCGTTATCCATAAAAAAAAACTTTGTTTTATCATAGTGAATAAAAATAAGTTAAATATGATCATTCCCTCTCATATGTATAGAATCCACAACCAATCGCGTTTACAGTCTGACGCTGAGCCACTGTACCACAATGGTCTCTACTTGTTGTAGGTTCGATTTCTATGTATATTTTTTATTTACAGGCCGGTCAAGGCCCTGATCCCTCGTTGAGGGTGGCAAGTCCAAATCCTGAAGGGAAAAATATGAAGTGAGTGTATTTTTATAGTCTTTATTTATGATTTTTTCTTAAATTTTTAATAATATGTTGTGCAAAGCGTGAGTATGTTGATAAATCTACTCATATTTACGTTTTTTAAAGTATTAATGGTTATTGAGATCTATTTATACATACATACATAGCTTATATAGCTTCACGCTGCATCCCGCGCATATAGGACGGGTAGGCAGAGGGTATCTAGTGTTAAAATACTCCGTTCCCCACTTTTCACCGAATTGAGACATTGCGTGCTGAGTGGCGGCACTCTACGCCGCGCTATGCCTTGTTACCAAACCCAGGAAATGAAAAATTCCATTTCCTGATGTGGGAATCGAACCCACAATCTGTCGCGTTTACAGTTGCACGCTTGTACCTCAAGGCTCGACAGGCGTTAATTAATACAGACTAAAACTTAACAATCAAAATGACTGCCCAAAGAAATATTTCATTCATTCGATATATTAACTTATTCAAGCCTTGTTACCTGATCTTCCTTTTCCAGAAGAGGTTCAGCCTCAATTCTTCAATCTGGAGACGCATGTAGGGAGCTCCTGGCAGGATGTGCTGCTCTCTGTGCACAGTTGGGACTGCGGAGGTCGTTCAGTGCGGGGGATGTTGCTTCTGGTAACGTGGCCAAGCCTGTGCGTAGGTAAGTTATGGTTATGGATGCGAAGGATTGGGGAGGTTTGGGTGGTGTTGTTATGTGGTCTAGATCATTTAGTGTAGAGGATGTGGCTTATGGTAAAGTGGCCAAACCTGTGCGTAGGTGATTTGGGCAGGTTATGGATGCGAAGGAAGGGTTGGTGGTTTGGTGGTGGTGTTGTGGTAGTGTGGTCTAGGTTGTTTTAGATAATTATGGATGTGAGATTTGGGCAAGCGGGTTGGGTGGTGGTTTGATGGTAATGCGGTGTAGCTATGGTAGTTTGTAGATGTTAGGGAGTTTATGGATGCGAAGGTTTTTTAAACTTATTCTAAGATCATATATGTTATAATAATATTCTGATAATGTGGCTAAGCCACTATGTAGGTAATTTAGACTTAATGGATGCGAAAGTTGGGTAAGATTTTTATTGGCACTATTTCCGTGAAAGACTGTATATGAAGGTAACGATAGTTATATATTGTTTTATATAAAACATAAAACTTTTTAGAATAACGCTGTAACCCGCATATAGCGGGGTAGGCAGAGGGAAGCAGAAAACTTAGTGTTAAGACACTCCATTCTCTTTCAACAATTCCGTTCCCCACTTTCCGCCGAATTGAGGCATTGCGTGTTGAGTGGCGGAACTCAACGCCGCGCTTTGCCTTGTTACCAAACCCAAGAAATGAAAATACTAAATTTTACATTTCCTGGAGTGGGAATCGAACCCACAACCTGTCGCGTTTTTTTAGAATAACTTTTTTATTATTAACATAGTATTTCTTATAATTATAAATGAGATTGTTTGTAAATGATGCTTTATACTTAACGCAAAAACTACGTTACCCCAAAATGGGAATCGAACTTGCTATCGTTCTTTCGTTTTTTTTTTTCAGTGCCACGTCAGAAGTGGGACTGTGTGCGGCTTTGGAGGCACTCACTATGAGTGCGGCGTCTCGCTCTTGTAGTACGTGGGTAGCAGGTTCGTATGCCGTGAATATGTTGATAAGTCGATTATTAATGGATATATATTTTTTGCAGGAGTTTTTTTAAGTTTTGATGTGGTGCCATTTAAGTCATAAAATCTGACGAGTTTTTGAGTTATTTGTAATAACGTGAGGCCTATCGTGGCTCAGGGTACAAGCGTGCAATTGTAAATGCGACATTTGTGGGTTCGATTCCCACTCCAAAAAGTGAAAATATTTAAGTAATATTTAGTATTATCGGTGGAAAGTTGGGAACGGAATTATTGAATAACGTAGTGTTTTAACACTACGTTACACGTGTTCTCAGGTTCCCTCAGCCTACCTGCTATATGCGGGATACAGAGTGAAGCTAAAAAAAAATATATTTTTTTTAATTCGTTTATTACGTTTTGACGTGTTCAGAGTATTTTATAATCGTTCTGACATATGTCATGACGCGTTCTGACACGTTCAGATATAATCTCGTGTGTTATATGATATCCTGACGTCATATACTCGTATAATAACTTTATTTTAGGATGGTGGTGATTTTTAATTTTATATTATTTTTGTGTCAAATTATTATACATTCCGACAAGTGAGTGACGATCTGATGAGTTTTTGAGTTATTCGTAATATTACTTTTGAGTGTTAAAATGTTAATTATTATTTTCCAGTAGGTGGTTCCCAATTGCCGTCTCCTCAGAGATCTCATCCGGTTCCTCCTCTACATAGACCTTTACCGAGTGACAATAAGAAGGTAAGTGTTTTAACCGATATTAAAAAAAGGGGGTATTTTTATGTATGTTGCGGTATAACTGTTTACTGGGTTTTTTTTATCTTTTTTTTTTAACTTCACGCTGTATCCCGCATATAACAGGGTAGACAGAGGGAACCTAAGAACCTAGTGTTAAGACACTCCGTTCTCTTACAACTATTCCGTTCCCAACTTTCCGCCAAATTGAGGCATTGTGTGTTGAGTGGTGAAACTCAACGCCACGCTTTGCCTTGTTACCAACACAGGAAATGAAAATACTAACATTTCCTGGAGTGGGAATCGAACTCACAACCTGTCGTGCTTACAGTCGCATGCTTGTGCCTTTGCGCCACGACAGGTGTTTTTTTGATGATTCTTTTTTATATGATAGTTAGTGCGTGTGTGGTCCTGTTTAAATTTAGTTAGATTTGGCAATTAGTTTTTGAGTTATTCGTAATAATTTGACTATTTAGTTTATTTTCTTTATAATCGATTAAAATTTTGATATGATATTTTCGGCTCCCCTAAATGTACCGGCTTAATTAAATATACCGGCTTCCCTAAATATATCGGCTTCCACAAATATACCGGCTTCCCTAAATATATCGGCTTCCACAAATATATACCGGCTTCCCTAAATATATACCGGCTTCCCTGAATATACCGCCTTACTTTTTTAAAATGTTGACCTCTCGCTAATGTTTAATACTGATATATATTTTTGTTTTAAAAAAATATAAGTTCATACAATATGATCATAACAGCGTGTTCTTTTTAGTTTAATTTAATTTTTTAATGATTTTTTTTAGTTATTATACAGCGTGTTCTATATTGTTAAGTGTTTTCTTAATGAATATGTTAATTACTATACAGCGTGTTCTACGCATTTAATGCATTCATTTTTTTAATAAGATTTAGATGTGTTGGTGATTTTGTTAAGTACTATACAATATGTCTCATTTTAATTTAATTTTTTTTTAATAAATTTGACTATACAGCGTGTTTTATTTAATTTAGTTTTTTTTTTTTATATTATTTTGTCAAATACTATACAGCGTGTTCTTTTTAATTTAATTGTATTTTTTTTTTAATTTCCAGGTCCGCCAGAACTATATAAAACGTCGTCTTCTAACTACGTACAGAGCGTTAGAGAGGATGTCCCAGTCGGACTTCAATTTGGATAAACTGGAGGTAAGTATTGGGTTTGATTTCCGTTTAGAGCAAATAATTTTTGATTTTAAGTATAGTAATATAGCTAACATTTTTGATAATTTAATATGTGATTTTTTTAATTTGAAGTGTTAATCGGATACTTGGGAAACGAAAAACATTTTTAGATAGGATTGCTTAACTGGTTATGAACGTGAGCATATGTATTCAGTGGTATGGCTTAGAGGTTGGAGTCACTTGAATGGTGAACAAGAGGTGCGGGTTCGAGCCTCATTGCGTTTTGCCTCATTATTATTTTTTAACTTCACGCTGTATTCCTCATATAGCAGGGTAGGCAGAGGGAACCTGAGAACCTAGTGTTAAGACACTTCGTTCCCCATTTTCCGCCGAATTGAGGCATTGCGTGATGCGTGACGGAACTCAACACCGCGCTTTGCCTTGTTAACAAACCCAGGAAATGAAAATTTAACATTTGATGGAGTGGGAATCGAACCCACAACCTGTCGCGTTTACAGTCGCACGCTTGTGCCTCAAGACACGTCAGGTGTTGTTTATTATTATAATAATTATTTATTCATAAGCTTTATGTTATATATTTAGTATTTTCATTTCCTCACTCTGGTAACAAGAAACCAATGCCTCAATTCGACGGAAAGTGGGAAACGGAAATGTTAAAGAACGGAGTGTCTTAACACTAGGTTCCCTCTGCCTACCCTGCTATATGCAGGATACAGGGTGAAGATAAAAAAAAGTATGATTCACTGTATTTTCTTTAGCTAATATTGTCATAACTATTAAAATTGTTTCTTTTAACTTTTTTCTTAATACAAGGCTGCAGCATCAGCGGCTGTGAACTCGGGACCGGGTCCCACAACCCTCACTGTGCCCACTAAAACTAAATTTGTGCATCCTGGTAAGTTATACTTTATGTCTGCTTAACAGTGTTTAAAGTACGTTATGGATGCGAAGGAAATTTTAATTTTGTATCATAGTTTAATTTTTGGATTTGAAGCGGTGTATGTTGTGGTAAATGGGTGTATGGGTGCGGGGTTCGATTTTGTTATGAGGTTTTTTATATTATATGGAGAATATAGGAGAAGGTGGAGAATTTATGAGTCTATAAAAATGATAAATTTTTGTGTAACGTTAATAACAGGTTCGAGTCCTATTCGATATTTTTTTTATTCTCAATAAATGTTAAGAAGTTGTATCAAATCGACATGAATTTATATCTAAACAAGCAACATATTTTAAAATATATTTTTCTTTCAAATCTTAACGCAAAAAAATAACTAGAATTCGAACCCAAGACTCTCTAAATACTTGACTAAGCCGATTTTCATATAACTCCTAGAAGCTGCACACTTGGCGCTCACCGCCGCCGACTTAGAGCGCGAGAGAGGACGCCCTCTCTCCAAATACGAGAGGAACATGATTATATTCAATTGGCTCCATACTTTGGACGAAGCTGCTCCATTCTAGATTGTTCTGACACGTTCTGACAGGTTCTTAACGCGTTCTGACAAGTTTATAATGCGTTCTGATAAGTTCAGATGGCGTTCTGACAAGTTCTTAACGCGTTATGACTAGTTTATGATACGTTCTGTCAGATTTATGTACGTTCTGACGTGTTCGAAAGCGTTCTGACATATTTATATACGCGTTATGAAACATTCTGACTCCTTTTGATAAGTTATCAAAAGGATATATACATAGATATCTTTCGACGTGTTCTGTGTAATTTATATCATTTATTGTTCTAATGTGTTTTTGCACGTTCTGATGTATGCCATAACGCGTTCTGATAGATGTATGTATGTTCTGAAGTGTTCGAAAGCGTTCTGACATATTTAGATACGTGTTATGATATATTTTGGCTAATTCTAACAAGTTTATATAAGCTTTTACGTATTTTAAATTGATTTTAATGTGGTCTTGCTCTGGCATGGTGACAGATTTAATGAGGAACTATTAAGAGAACGGAGTGTCTTAACACTATGGTTCTCAGGTTCCCTCTGCCTACCCTGCTATATGCGGGATACAGCGTGAAGTTAAAAAAAAACATTTTTTTTTATTCGTTCTGACAAGTTAATGTCCGTTACATCGTTCTGACATATGTCATGACGCGTTCTGACACGTTCAGATACGTTCTCGTGTGTTATATGATATTCTGACGTCATATATAATAAGTTTATTTTAATAATGAAAGTGAATTTTAATTTTGTATTATTTTTGTGTCATAAAGTATTACTATATATTAATTGTAATTATTTGTTGGGTCTGAATAGCTTTTTTTTTTTTATTAAAATCTTGGTTTAGTTTAATGCTTAAACAATACATTCCAAATAAAATCTTAAACTGTTATATTATTAATTTTTTATATATTCTTTTTTTTAATATATCGAATACAATTTTTTTTTAATTCCGTTGATTCTTTTTTTTCTAGTTTTAAAATTAATCGTTTTGAAGTTAGTATTGAATATTTAAAGTCTTTTAAGTGTTAATCACACACTTAGAAAACGAAAAACATATTTAGAAAACGTATAAAAATTTAAACGCAGCGGGACTAGAACCTGCACCTCTTGGAAACCGCTATGCTAACAACAAAAATAACATTGTAACAAGCGTATAGGAATTTCGACGCAGCCGGATGTAGAACACATGGCGCTGTGGTCAGAGCGAGGAAGGGAGACAAGAGGCGCAAGTTCGAGTCCCGCTACGTTCAAATTTTTATACGTTTTCTAAGCAATGAATATGTCGGTTTTTTTTAAACAATAAAATTTCACTCGTTACAGAAGAAATTTGTGGCGAACCAATTTTAATGATTCTTTTTTTATATGATAGCTAATGCTTCTAAAGTATTCCCATTTAAATTAAGTTAGGATTTGACGAGTTTTTGAGTTATTTGTAATAATTTTACTTTTTGGTGGACGCCTGTCGTGGCGCAGAGGCACAAGTGTGCGACTGTAAAGCGACAGGTTGTGGGTTCGATTCGCACTCCAGGAAATGAAGTATTTTCATTTTCTGGGTTGGTAACAAGGCAAAGCGCGGCGTTGATTTCCGCCACTCAACACGCAATGCCTCAATCTGGCGAACGGAATTGTTGAAAAAGAATGGAGTATCTTAACACTAGGTTCTCATGTTCCCTCTGCCTACCTTGCTATATGCGGGATACAGCGTGAAGTTAAAAAACTTTTTGGTGCGATATACGGATTTCGCTTTTTTTTTTGTTAAAATTATTTTAAAAATTAGCTATTTAGACCCAATTCATAAAACTTAATAAATATGTTATGTGTGATATTTATATGTATTTATATTCATTTATGTGAATATTGATCTCGAATTTTCAGTGTCTTTTTTGTATTATAATTATTAAATAATGATCTCTTCTTATGACTCTTTCTAGAATATTCTCGAACGTTCGAGAAATGTTCGAATATTTTTTTTTTAATATTTTTTGGCACATTACTACATGTAAGTGTTCTTCTTTTTTTTAAATTAATACGTAATTATTTTTTTTTTGGGAGAATTTAAAGTAAAATATATCAAAATTAGTCCATTTTTAAAGCATATCTCGATTTTTTAATTAGAAAACAAAAAAAATGCTTGCTTTTAACAAAAAAAAATGCAAGTTTGTCCGTTCGTTTGTAAGAAAATAAGAAACTACTGGTACGATTTTGATGATAATTTAATATATAGCTTAGATTTGCTCTAATTGTAATAACGGAAGAAAATAATAATAAAAAGTCGTTATATAGAGTGTTCTGAAAGCCCTAATATAAATAAATATGTTCAAAAAGTTTTTATGAGTACCATCTTCAAAAAAAACATTTTTCATGACGTGCATTTAAAATATGGCAAAAATCGATTTTTAAGGTTTCAAATCGATTATTTCTGTTTAAAATCGTTTTTTTTAGCTTTAAAACGATTTTTTTTTAGGAATTATCATCGGAATGTGTTTTTCAGTGTCTAGATTCATTCAAAGGGTGCGATGTTGTGACAATCCCATGGTAGTGGTACCGAGTGCGTGTATGCGTATGTCGCTACCCCCGCGCGGCGCGTGTGCTTGCTTATACTAAATATATCAACATTTGTATAATTGTATATGGGCTATGGAAACTGATTTGGCAGAGTGCGGTTTTGACAACATCACTTGTGGTTAGAGGTTTTAGAATATAATATATATAGAATAACTTTGGAAAATTTCTTTGAAAAGGAATTAATTTTGCTATCAAGGTATATATCGTTTAAAAAGACTAAATATATATGAAATTTGGCCAAAAATATGGTTTATATATGATAATACATTCATTAAACCTCGAAAAACAGTAGGATTTTGCGAAAACCACACTATGACACGTCAATTTTTAACTATTGTACATTATGGAGGATAAGGGTTGGGTGGGGGGTTGCAGTGTAAAGTGTATAAATATATCTATGGTAGTGGCGCGTCGCGCGGGCAACGGAATAAGGTACGACAGTTCAGTCTTATCGGACGGCAGTGGCTTTGGGGCCAATGTATGAAAAAAATTTAAAAATTTGACTAACCGAATTACATTTGGCAAAATTTTGAAAATTTTCATGACATAGTCTGTCATATAAAGAAAATCATGTAATTAATCGGTTTTTGAGTCAAATTTCAACTTAAGCAGTCTCTGTAATTGAGTACGTCAAGTTATTGATGAAATGGCCTCAATTCCACAAGCCAATCGAACCCGGTATCACTTCAATGGAATTCTTGGTGCGCTCAGCGCTGTACCGATCCCGCGCGGGCGTGAGCAGCGCGCGGGCACAGATATAACGGACTTACAACTATACTTATACTAAGAATGCCACAGAATTTGGTTTTGTGTTATATTTAGTACCTTTAACATATATTACTATTAATAATTATAAAAAAGTTGACATTTTTAATGATTTGTTGGTATTGAAAGGTTATTGTGCAACAAAATTTAGAAATTTCATAAAAATTTTTGAAGTTACAGTTTTGAAAATTTCATGAAAATTATGAAAAATTTTTGAAATAACTATTAATAGTAATATATTTCAAGAATTCGGTTTGTGTAAACGGTTATATACAAAATGTAGTCGGTTGTGGCATTATTATTTTTAAGTTTTGACTGTCATATATGTGATTATTTTAAAAAACTAAATTTATATAACCTATAATTTAAATATAATATTAATTATCTTTTTTTTAAAACAAAATAACTATTTAAGTTCCAATAACCAAATTTAAAATATATATATAGAAACATAATTATCATATTTAGAAATATATATGAGTATCTATACAGTATAAAATAAAGGTTTGTCTGTATGTCCCACACAACATATCACAGTCAAAACTCAAAAATCAATACAAAATGAAAAAACAGCATAACACTTAAATCTAAGTAAAAAAGAACGCTCTAAACGCTTGTCCATGAGAAATCCAACAATCATTCCTTCTCAAACTTTCTAGAAACATCCAGACAATCTGGACAGACATGGATAACTACCAAATTCGGACAAGTTTGCTATCACATGGGGCCCTTTAGACCTCGTAGGTTGTGTATTACTATTAGGCTACAAAATCAAGCGGCCTGTTGAACCCTCCTTTCCTGTTCATATACTGCCGGTATTTCCGTTTCAACACTACATGGACTTCTCCTTCCACATTGCCATCAACTTTCTTACCTTTTGTCGTATCAAAACCGCAGAATCCCATCACTTTCAGCATCTCCTGTTCTTCAGGGGTCTTACCTTCAAGGTCGGCTGGGGTCACAATGGGTCGTTCACCAAAATTTTTCTTGGGTTTGGGTATGAAGGAGGTGGTGGGGGCAGGTGAGGAGGACCTGGAGCGTCTTCTTCTGGGGGAGGGTGACCTTCTTCTTTCTGGGGACCGTCTCCGCCTGTCCAGGGATCGGGACCGTGAGCGAGTCCTAGGCCTCCGCCTTTCTCGGTCTCGCTCGCGGTCGCGGCGGTCGCGGCGCCGCGGGCTTGGTGAGCGACCCATTCGAGCTGTAAAAAGTATAATCAAAGTTGGGAATAGGTATGTATGCTCCAAAATATATGAGGCTATTGTAGCACAGTGGTTCGTGTGAAAGTAATAAATGTAGATTCAATCTCTACAAAGGGAAATTATTATACAATTACTTTTCTTTCACCCCAGTTTGATGAGTCCATAAGACAACACATATTTTATTGATACTCAGTTCTTACTGCCTACTTTGCCAAAAGTATGAATCTGTTTTCTTTAAATTTATATATACTAGTGTTCCCGTTGACGCGTTAACAACGCGTTGTCTTTAGCAATGTATATGTCACCTTATATAAACATGGATGTCAAACCCATGGTAGTGTGTGTAACATTTATTTTATTAATTTAATATACTTTTTATGCATTGTTTAAAAAATATATTAGCATTCTGCACTCCTCCTTTATATAAATGATAAGTGTGCCAAGTTTCATGCTCCTCCATCCGTGTAATTTTCGTAAAAAGGGGTCCAAAGTATTCCGACTGTAAACGCAACAGGTTGAAAACATTTATAATAATTAATATTTAGTATTTTCACTTTCTCGCTCTGGTAACAGGGTAAGAAGTAGTAAATTCTCATACAAAATGGCCTCATAACATATATTCAACCAAATGTCTATAATGTCAGATAATAATACATTTTAAAAGCCATTGAGTATGTATGGGACAGTGTCTAACCGTAAACGCAAGTAGGTGTGGGTTCAATACACAAAATGAATATGTTTAAATTATTTTAATGTAATTTGGTAAGAATGCAGAAGAATGTACTCAGGTGGTTTGGGCCCGTCGAGAGGATGAGCGATGAAAGAATGATGAGAAACATATATGAAGCAAAGGTGAGCGGCGAGAGAGGTAGGGGGAGACCTCGGTTGACCTACGGGAACACAGTATCAATGATACTGGAGGAAGGTCACGTAAAAAGCATGATGACCCCTCGGAGGGCATGCATGAAGAGGTTAATGACTGTGGATGAGGCGAATGAGGTATGCAGAAACCGTATCGTTTGGCGCACAGTTCTCTCTGTCTACCCCACTAGGGATAGAGCGTGAAGTTAGATAGGTGGGTAGGTAGATAAATTATTTTAATTTCTCTGCTCTCTTAAGACAAAACACGGCATTGAGTTCCGCCATTTAACAAACAATGCCTTGATAGTAGGTTCACTCTAAATACCCTGTTATATGGGATAAAACTTGAAACTGTTAACGGTAATAATACATTCTACTTACAAACAATAAAAAGGAAATGAATATGAACATGTGACAACATCTATACAATATTATTCCAGCCACTAAAATCATGTTTTGAGCTATTGAGAAACCCCTTTAAGAAAGCATTATGTAAAGTACAGAAGAGGGTGAGAATAAGAATAATAACCTTGGGACGGTAAACCCTAGTAATATAAATGCGAAAGTTTATGATTTGTTACTCTTTCACGCAAAAACTACTGAACATATCTAGATGAAACTTTTAAGTTGTAATATAGTAATATGTAGCCAGTTATTAATATAGTTATTACAAAACCATGTTTTAAAGTAACATTGTCTATCATTCACTCAGTAATGCAAGTTTTTTAAACATGATTGACAAATGATTTCAAATCTCACTATTGGTTTCTGATTCACCTTCATAGATTGACTTTTTTTTTATATTTATTCTAATCACTAGGGACACGTGGTCCATGACTTTTATTAACTTTTTTTTTTTCATATCACTTAACTAAGCTTAGGAAATAAGATTTTGTTTTTCCAAAGAGAGTCCAAGTATTTTAGTTGCCTACTTAATATATTATTATTACTTATTATAACTATTAATACATAATATTACTCAACAATACTACAATGTTACTCATAGATTGACTGGGAGAGATGTTTTCTAGAGATATGTCTACTTTTATAATTTTTTTAATTTGTATTTAAGTGTAATTATGAATATTCATTTATAATATTATACCAATACTGTATAGAATGATTAATACAAAATAATAAGTTTAAAAGCAACTTGTAAGTTAATATTTAACTATAATTTATTTAAAACACATGTTAAAATGTCACATAGTTTTTGGAGGTTGATCATGTATATTTAGAGTTAAGGGAATGTTATGGAGTAAAAATATTTAAAAAAATAATAGATATAGCATCTAGAACTATCTATAAATATTAGTTATATAGATAATATAAAGATTTAAATTTTGACAGAAAGAGTAGAGATTTCAAAGCAAATGCACAAAAAGTAACGTTATTACCATTAACTTGACAACTTCTGGTCAGATCTTAACTAAATTTAAATGAGACCTCATGAGAAGCACTAGCTATTATATAAAAAAAGAATCATCAAAATTGATTCACACAGAAAACAACTATACAATAAAAAAAACAGTCAAATTTATAACCTCTTCTATAAAGTTAGTTAAAACAGATAGAAAAGTTTTTTCATTACTGTTCATAAAATAATGAAATTTATATTAAAAGGTTGTTAATAATAAATAAAAATAACATATTTACCTCAATTTTAAGTCAACAGCGTGTAAAATTTGTAAAAAAAAACAAAAAATATAACAGTAACACACAACCTAGACGTTCGCCATTTTGGAAATGAATGATGCGAAAGCAACATTTTTTGGAGACGTTAGTTTTGCGTTCCGTTTTCAGTTAGTTATATCTATTCATTAATATTAATATAATTTACTAAATAAATTTAATATCATTAAGAAAAATATGACGATATTTTATAAAATACTATGTGGTATGAATTATAATGTTATTTAATTTTTTTTTCAATATTTGGCGTTTCTAATAAGATTGATGGATTTCTCGTTTCTATTTGAACTATTTTACCATATGAGATTAAAAATTATACATCCTTTTATTCAAAATATTAAAGAAATATTAATATTTCATCTCTGTTTATTTTTTGAACAATATTTTAATATATTATATACTTAAGCGTGTAATGGAGTTTTGCTATAGTGTGGTCATACCTTAATTTTTTTTCCCATTCTGAGGCTTCTTATTACTGGTTAAATGTAAATACATTAAAAGCATTTTATTACTTATACTGCTCTGAGATAAAAAATGCAAAAAAAATTGAATGTTTGGTTAATTTTTTGTATAATAACACTAATTTAATTGGGAAATAAAACATAAATACGTAATCGTATTAATAAGTTATTCGTACAAACCTTGAACCCTCGACTTAAATGTACGTGTACAAGACATACATGTGTACGAGATGTAAAATATTAAATAAATAAAAAAACATCGAATGCTTGTTATATTTTGGGTAATTTACAAAACCAAACCAAACATCATATAAGTAGGAGAAAGCATATAAGGAAAAAATTATACCAATTAACAAATGTCTCAAGTTATCCTGAGACAGTAGTATAAAGTTAGAATGAAAGGAAAATAATAATCTTAATAAAAAAGTCACATTAGGATTTCACCACAACGAATATTAAAGAATATTATTCCAGAAAAAAAGTCTGTCTTCATAAAAATTCTTCTTTAAATCTCGTTATAATAAAATAACTTAACAAAATTCACACTACAAATTTATTTAAAAATAAATCTAAAACAAATAAATATAATTACCCCTAAAACATGCACCAACATTAACAATAGCAACACCATCCCCACCAGCGCCATCTGCCCACCCACCCGTTCATTCGACAGAACGCCGCCGCGGCACAGGACTCCACATCGATTTATGGGAAGAAATTATATTTTAACACAAAAAACCGAGGGATTTAAACCCATCACCCACGTTATGTTGCCGGTGCTAGTGTATTGAGGCAGTGCGTGCTTAATATGTTGTGTGCTTAGTGTTATTAAAAAAAGGTGTGATTTGTGACAAAACGATTTATTCCACTTGAACGAGGAAAGCCGGTGAGTTTAACATGTATTTATTATCATGTACTTAATATTAGATAATAATTTAAAAGATAAAACAGCTTTTAATGCAATCAAAGCTAAGGACAAAGTGACCTGGGTGTGGTATCATAATCTCTGTGTCGGAATTAGGTCGATTCTTTTAGCTCAAACGCCTAATAATGAGTAAGTAATATATTTCTGGCCGATTGACGCTAGCTAGCGTTATTTTGACGTGTTTCTCACCTTCTTTCCGACATTTTATTGTACAAGCAAAAATCGACTATTCTTATGTGATTTGTCCTTTTCTAATGCATTAAATCGATAATTTATATAATAATTTAATGTTATATTATTTAATATATGTAATTTTAATTGTATTTTGGGCGTAATGCGGTTGTGAAGTGTATTATCTCCAATAGAGATGATGTCACCGCTAGGGCGCGGATGAGCGTATAACCCGACCAAATATAAATGTCCTTTGTCCTATATTAGTCGTATTATAATGACGACCTTTTTAATTTAGCCGGTTATACTTTAACTACCTCTATAATCGGTTGAAAAGATTTTACTGCACAAAAATTGATTGAATTCAAGTCAATAGTTAAATTGTTTGTAATTGTTGGCTTTTAGCTTTTATTTGCACTGATTTTGATGAGATTTTTTGATGAAAATGACATATATGTCATTTTCTTGGTTTACTTCCTTTTTTTTTTACTAAAATCTTATTTTATACAGTATTATGTGTTGATTACTATTTATTATCTATATATAGATTATATTATTTGAAATTGATATTGTGTTTATTTAAGTGGAATAAATATAAAATATTATTTTTAATAATTATTACATAAATAAATTTATATTTCATTATTTGGAAACATTATCAGAATGTAAATATAATTTTTATAATAATAATACATTTTTTATACATTTTTCCTTTGTAAAGTTTAAATATAAAAGTTGATTAAAATATAAAAGAAGTGCAATTAAAAAAAGATAAAATTTTTAAACTTAATGAATTATCATAAAAAATACTGAATGAATGAATTATCATAAATAAATAAATAATACCTGTCGTGGCACAGAGGCACAAGCGTGCAACTGTAAACACTGCAGGTTGTGGGTTCGATTCCCACTCTAGGAAATGGAATTTTTCATTTCCTGGGTTTGGTAACAAGGCAAAGCACAGCATTGAGTTCTGCCACTCATCACGTAATGCCTTAATTTGGTGGAAAGTGGGGAATGGAGTGTCTTTACACTAGGTTGCCTCTGTCTACCCTGCTATATGCGGGATGCAGCCGGAGCTATGTATGTATATATGAATAAAAATGCTATATGAAATCATCACATTTAGAAGTCTAAGAAAAAAAGCATTAACATTTTGTAAAGATATAAAATTTTTGTTTCTATTGTTTTATGATTAACAGTTTCACATGTCAATTTTTTTTTATCTATGGACGCTGAAGGTGGCCTATTTTTTTTTTAAAGTAACTAGATACTGTTTTAAATCTGATTAAAATCTTGTTCTATATCTTCCGACTGTCATTTTGTGGTGAATCTATACTGAGTAATCTATGACTGTATACTAGTTGTATTCTGCAATTTTGTTTATATGGATAATAAAATACACATACCTACACCCTAAAGGTCGGCAATGCATTTACAACTCCTCTGGTGTTGTGGATGTCCATGGGTGAGGGTAACTACTTACCATCAGGTAGTCCTTCTGCTCGTTTGACACCTTCCACTACAATAAAAAAAAAAAAGAAATAATCTGAAAATACCTCTACACTGCCCAAGTCTCTACATGCTACATGTCATGTTTCTATGTTCAGTAGTTTCTCGTTCTTCTCTCTCAGCACTCGGTTACACTCCCCAAGTCCTTACATGCCATTTGTCATGCATCTATGTGCAATAGTTTCTGGTTCTCCTCTCTTAGCACTCCCCTACACTCATCAAGTCACTACACACCACATGTTTCTATGAGCGATAGTTTTGGCATTGTTGTCTGTCAGTCACTCAGTAATGCAAGCGTTTTATATATATAGATTATATAACTTTCAATAGAAAGATTGTTACAAAGTTGTTATTATATGTACATTGTTGCAAAGAATGGTTATTTGGCAAGAGAAAGCAATTTATACAATAACTATTGTAGTATGTTATTAAGAGTTACATCATTTTCTGTTCTATCATTCAATTTGTGATAAACTGCATATAGTAAGAGCTAGTAGCCATAAAAACTGAATTAAAATAAGTTATTTTTTATTACTTAGGGATTGTAGCTAAGCTAAAAGAGGAATTTATTCAAATTATTAAGAGAATTTTTCCGTTCCCCACTTCCTGCCGAATTGAGGCATTTTTATTTTGAGAGGATTGCGTGCTGACTGGCGGCACTCAACGCCGCGCTTTGCCTTGTTACCAAACCCAGGAAAGTGGGGAACGGAATTGTTGTAAGAGAACGGAGTGTCTTAACACTAGGTTCTCAGGTTCCCTCTGTCTACCCTGCTATATGCGTTAAATTAAAAAAAAAATAAGATTTTTTTTTAACGAGCAGAAGGACCACCTGATAGTAAGTGGTTACATTCGCCCATAGACATCTACAACACCAGAGGTGTAAATGCCTAGACGATATACATGGAAGGGGAGGACAATGTAGTAGTTCGCTATCGAAACCACCACATTCTGGGGAAAGGATGGGGTAGGATAGGGGAAAACCTGGCTTACATGCCATCGAACCGGAACACGTCATTAGATATTTGCCGGTTCGTCGTTGACATGATAGTGGTCGCGAGCCAGTCGGAGGACGAACCTCATACCACCAAACTACTGGGATATCCGCCTCTTACGGGACGCTACCCAGCGGCGGAGGAAAATTGTATTCTAACCCCATCCCCTCACAGGGATCACAAAGTTTTCAAATGGCAGAGAGAACCTAGGGTCTAAACATTCCTTTCTCTGACTTAATACAAGACATATATTAAATAGTCAAGTTCAACATCGTTTTTTTTATCTTCACGCTGTATCCCGCACATAGCAGGCAGAGGGAACCTAAGAACTGATGTGTTAAGACACTCCATTCTATTAAAATTTCTGTTCCTCACTTTCCGATGCCAAATTGAGGCATGCGTGCTGAGTGGCGGAACTCAACGCCGCGCTTTGCCTTGTTATTGGACAAGAGTTTGTCTTATTGGACTGGGGAAATCATAATTGAATATCATCAGTAACATTATTAAAGTTTTTAATAATAATTGTATGAAAATCAATGAAAAAGTGATTGAAAATACTTTTTACAGAATACTTGTTGGAACCAACAGGTTTTGTTAACGAAATTTGATTTAAATATATTAAGGGAGGTACGCACTATTATAATCTATATATATATTATTTTTATATTATTATATATATAT
>JAKGSA010000736.1:153190-238159 GCA_033558755.1 Philaethria dido
AGTATGTCATTTACTACATATTAAATGACATACTCATCTTTTTTGAAGTTTTAAAGTGTTAATCACACACTTAGCAAAAGAAAAACATATTTAGAAAACGTATAAAAATTTGAATGCTGCGGAACTCGAACCCGCGCCTCTTGGAAACCGTTCAAGCGCTCTGAACATTAAGACCAATGTTTAAACTCGTTCTCAAAGTGGGAATCAAACTCAAAACTACGTATATTTATATTCAGGTTTTGTGCCACTACGTCGCGATGGCATTTAGAATGGATGGTAGCGCCTTCACGCTTTATCCTTTATAGCAGGGTAATTAGAGAGAACCTAGTGAAGACATACTGCGTGTTAAATGGTGGAACTCAACGCCGCGCTTTGTATTACCAGAGCGGGGAAATGAAAATAATTTTAACTATCATTCCAGTAGTATGGACTGACATTGACCACGCGAGCGAAGCCACGGGATATAACTACTAACATATAAATCACACACATTTCTTTGACAGTAACAAAAGCGAACCAAAAATACCATTACCCGAGCAAGTAGTTCTCGAACTTGATTTTTTGTCTCTTTCCAACCCCTAGACGGATATAGCTGTGTCTCTCTCACACACCAGTTGGGTCGGTCCCGGTTTTTTGAGACAAAAAAAGTCTCCTTCGATTTCTTGTAAAACGATTACGTAAAAGAATTTTTGGATGCAATATTTTTTTCAAGGCCTGTCGTGGCGCAGAGGCACAGGTTGTGGGTTCAATTCTAATGAAATGAAAATATTAAATAATATTTAGTATTTTCATTTCCTCGCTCTGGTAACAGGGCAAAGCGCTGCGTTGAGTTCCGCCACTCAGCACGCAATACATAATTCGGCGTTAAAAGAAAACGGAGTGTCTTAACACGTCGGTTCTTAGATTCCCTCTGCCTACCCTGCTATGTGCGGGATACAGCGTGAAGATAAAAAAAGAAGCATCTTACATATACTTGCAAGTTATTCCTAAACAAACACTTGGAGATAAGAATGCATTCCACAATGATAAGCGAAATCATCGATATTTAAAACTAATGATTTATTTGACCTTTTCTATCTTATTATCCTTTCTCCTTTGAAATGTCATAGAAATTTCAAAGATATTTTTAGATTGTTTCTTGCCTGAATCATTTTTGATGCACTTTCAAATATTTTTTTATGATTCAGCTTATTATATAACGGTGAGGCCAGTCGTGGCGCAAGAATGCGACTATAAACGCGACGGGTTGTGAGTTCGATTCCCGTTCACTCCAAGGAATGAAAATATTTAATGTTTATAATATTTAGTATTTTTATTTCTTCGCTTTTATAACAAGGCAAAGTTAATCTTTTTTAGCAACTTTTATTTTCAACTATATATAAATACGTGAAGCAAAAACTTCGTACCCCTTTTTACGAAAACTACACGGACGGAGGAACATGAAATTTGGCACACTTATAGGTTATATAGCGAAGGAGTGCAAAATGCTGACATTTTTTTAATAATGCATAAAAAGTATAAAAACAAATGTTATATTAAAGTTTATTAAACTGATATATACATACACTGCTAAAGACAACGCGTTGCTAACGCGCCAACATGGACACTAGTAATATTAACAATGTATAGGAAAATAAATCATTTTTATTACACTATACTATAAATCTTTGTTATATTATGTTTTTTTTTTAAATAACAGTTACAATGTTAATTAATATACAATCCACTCGGGGATAAGACACGGCGGCGTTGAGTTCCGCCAATAACTCTCCTCTCCTTGATTATTTCGCCAAAGATAAATCGTTAAGTACACAGGCATAAGCGTGCGACTGTAAACGCGACAGTTTGTGGATTCGATTCCCATTCCAGGAAATGTAAATTATAGCATTTTTTTTCCAAGGTTTGGTAACAAGGCAAAGCGTGGCGTTGAGTTCCGTCACTCAGCACGCAATGCCACAATTCGGCGGAATGTGGAAAACAGAGTGTTTTAACACGTCGGTTTTTAGGTTCCCTCTATATCCCGTCGGTTTTTAGGTTCCCGCATATGCTATCAAAATCAAAATATTCTTTATTCAAGTAGGCTATTACAAGCACTTTCGAATCGTCAATTTACGAAGGTGTCAGTCGTGTCAGTCCTAACGGAAGCTACCACCGGCTTGGAAGGCAGTTCTGCTGAGAAGAGACGAGAAACTCAACAAAGAAGAGACAAGAAACTCAACAGTTGCTCTTTTCAAATAAAATTTTTACAATATATATGCGGGATACAGCGTGAAGCTAAAAAAAATATTAAGTCAAGTGTTTTAACAGTAGATTCTCTTTGCCTATTATGTTATATACAAATTAAAAAAAAATATTTACATGTCTCCAATTTATTTTGACATATGGTGAATATGTTAATGAACCTGTGACCTACATGTTATATGAACTTGACATTGCACGCTTGTTATCTGTTGAGAAATGAGAATCGACTTTAAATAAAATTCACTAAAAAGTAACATTGTTACGAATAACTCCAAAACTACTTGTCAGATCTTAACTAAATTTAAATGGGATCACATCAGAAGCACCTAGCTATCATATAAAAAAAGAATCATCAAAATTGGGTCACCCAGTAAAAAGTTATGCAGTGACACACATAAAAAATCGACGAATAGAGAAACTCCTGTATTTTGGAGCTTGTCAAAAATAATTTAGTGATAACACGTGAAGCAAAAACTTTAGATCCCTTTTTACGAAAATTATGCGGACGGAGGAGCATGAAACTTGGCACACTTATAGGTTATATAGAG
This sequence comes from Philaethria dido, assembly GCA_033558755.1. Lineage (NCBI taxonomy): Eukaryota > Metazoa > Arthropoda > Insecta > Lepidoptera > Nymphalidae > Philaethria > Philaethria dido. The sequence goes on from JAKGSA010000736.1 coordinate 155,980, forward strand.
AAAGAGTTTTTTTTTAAATAATGCATAAAAACTATATTAAATTAATGAAACAAATGTTACACACACTACCATGGTTTAATATCCATGTTTATATACATTACTAAAGACAACGCGTTGTTAACGCGTCAACGGGGACACTAGTATATTTTAATGTGTTACATACATTCAGTCAAATTGGAAACCTCCTTTTTAAAAATCGGGTAAAGTACGACTTTACTTAGGTATGGCTGCTTTTTTAAATACTATGTGCAAGCAAAGTTAGTAATCGAAACCACTTAGCTTTTATAATAGTGGGTAATTCCCCTACATTTTTTTATAAGAGGGTCGTATTGTATAGGGAGTTTTTAGTATTTGAGGGGGTCATGCTCTCATGTCGTCTAACCTAACAGACGTACCACTAGTTCCTCTGAACTAGCACCGTGGTAGGTCTGTTAGGTGTATGACGGTTGTTGTTGGTTCAAATATGTATAATATGTATCAATAGATTGGACAGCGATTGTAAACATCAGTGGTTGTAAATGCTATGGAGGGAAATGCATGCAGCAAAAGCTTTATAATTATATTATGGCCAAAATACACAAAATCTTTATAAATCATATATAGTCTGTGTTATAGTCGTAGCGCAGAGGCACAAGCGCACGACTGTAAACGCGACAGGTTGTGGGTTCGATTCCCACTCCAGGAATTTCCAGAATTCCAGAACTTCTCATTTTCCTGTGTTTGGTAACAATGCAAAGCGCAGCGTTGAGTTCCGCCACTCAACACGCAATGCCTCAATTTGGCGGAATTAAGGTGGCGGTCTTAACAATAGGTTCCCTCTGCCTACCCTGATATATACAGCGTGAAGCTATGTATGTATGTAATCTGATTATACATCTATATTATTGTAAAGTTTCATCTAGATCAGCTTAGTAGTTTTTGTGTGACAAAGTAACAAACATTCATCCGTCCTCAGAAACTTTCGTATTTATAATATTAATCATTCGTTACTTCCAAGTAGGTACTATAATCAACCATCGAATTGACACATGACACGTGTCTTTTATGATTGTTACGTACATACAAACAAATAAATGCCTTTATATGTATGTATATATGTAGATGTCTAATTACTACTGTTATTTGAACCACGGTGGTTTCAGGTTCAATTCATACTAGAGACTATATCTTTTGACATCACGTGTTGAGGTGCGGCGTTTAACGTCGCATTTTGCATTTTATTACAAAGGTATAATTTTTTTAATAGCTGTATCCGCACATAGCAGGGTAGGCAGAGGGAATGTGAACCTAGTGTTAAGACACTCTGTTTTGTTTCAACATTTCCGTTCCCCACTTTCCGCCGGATTGAGGCATTACGTGCTGAGTGGCGGAATTCAACGCCGCGCTTTGCCTTGTTACCAGAGCGAGGAAATGAATATACTAAATATTATTTAAAATTTTCATTTCCCCGAGTGTGCATCGAACCCATAACCATTGTGAACATGATTGATGAACATGTCCGGTATAGATGGCAAAATGCCAACATGTTTTTTTTTCAATATTAAAATTTAACTGCTGCTAATCTCTTACAAAAAAAAGAAGTCATTCGTCTATGGCTTGAAAAAAGCTTATATAAAAACTTGCGCAATGAAACAAAGTAATCGTTATCGAAATACTTAAATCGGGCATCGAACTGATAACCCTATCGTCTAATTAAAGATGGCGGCGAACAATGGCGTCCTGTCATCGGTACGTTGACCCTCAATTCAATACTGCTTGCTTAATTAGTGGTGAGCTTTTATGTGTAGACTTTTGTGTTTAGTTTGTTCTAGGCTTGTTTTTTTTTATAGAAAAAAAAAATAGTGTTTATGGGTAACGCCTGTCGTGTCTTGAGGCACAAGCGTGCGAATGTAAACGCGACAGGTTGTGGGTTCGATTGCCACTGACCGGAAATTGAATTTTTCAAATTTTTCGATTTGGTAACAAGGCAAAACGCGGCGTTAAGTTCCACCACTCAGCACGAAATGCCTCAATGAGGCCATCGTGACGCAGTGTGATTGTAAAATACATAAGCATACAATTTTATTGATTTATATTTAAATAGGTTTTGTAGTTATTACAAAATGGCCGCCACATCAAAAAGGCGGATCACATATTTTTGTTTATATTTTTAATTTGCTTATAAAAAATCAATGTTTTATTTTTTTTTCACCACATACACGTTAATAATGCAAATCCTAATAACTGTTCATATATTATCAACATTGTATATGCAAGTCGACTTATCAACCTATTCCCGCCTGGGAATATATTACTATAATAAGTGGGTATGTATGTACATATGTATATATACATTGACTCATTACCCTAATTAAATTCGAACTTACACCCTAAAATAGGTTCAAGGCTGACCTAATGGATAATATTTAAGGAGTGTTACATAGAACGCGTGCGCTTAGTACATTTATTTTGCGAGGTTATATATGTTTAGAAATGATACAATGTATTGTTACCCGCCTTTAAAAAAGAAGGTTCGCAATTGTATTGGATTTTTTTTTGTTATTGTATACCTTTTTTACGGATGAGCCATTTTTGATGATTCTTTCTTTTATATGATAGCTAATGCTTCTATCTGACGTGTAGTTTTTGAGTTATTCGTAATTATTTCTATTATATATATTAATTTTTTATTAAATTCTTAATTATTATATGTCCTCATATTTTCCTGTTTTTTAAGTTTTATATGGTTACGGGACTCTATGGTATACTGTTCTGGGGAGAAAGGAAAGAAATTATGAAAAGTATTTTTTGTTTCTTTTTTTAATCATTTTAGAAATCATCGTGGCGTTGGGTTCCGTCACTTAACACGCAATATCTCGATTTCGAACACAAAGCGTAGAACGGAGTGCTTGGTCACTAAGCTCTCTCTGACCTTTGTATATGAGCTGAAGTGTGAAACAGTAACAAATAATATAAAATAAATTTGCTTCGTCTGTCCTCATTTAGTACCGTTGGCATCTTGAAAACCACAAAACGGATTTTGATACGGCTTAAGTTATTTATAGCTTCACGCTTTATACCGCATGGTTGGGTAGTTAGAGAATCTAGTGTTAAGACACTCTGTTTTCTACCTGATTTAGAGGTAGTGTTTGTTCAGTAAAACTTAATGTCGCGCTTTATCCAAACGCGGTGGGAAAATTATAATTGTTCTTTTTTTTTTAACTTCACGCTGTATCCCGTATATAGCAGGGTAGGCAGAGGGAACCAGAGAATCTAGTGCTAAGGCACTCCATTCTCTTTCAACAATTCCGTTCCCCACTTTCCGCCGAATTGAGGCTCTTAATTATAATTGTTATCATTTTTATTGGTTATTTCGAATTACAATTCACGTTGGACTATAGTTTTTATTTTTTATGCATATCCCGCACATAGCAGGGTTGGCAGAGGGAAACTGAAAAACTAGTGTTAAGACACTCCGTTCTCTTTTAACATTTCCGTTCCCGACTTTCCGCCGAATTGAGACATTGCGTGCTGAGTGGCGGAACTCAACGTCGCGTCTTCTTTTGTTACCAGAGCGAGGAAAATACTAAATATTTTATATTTTCATTTCCTGGAGTGGGAATCGAACCCACAGTCTGTCGCGTTTACAGTCCCACAGGCCTTTTATTAATAGATGTTTAAATAAAAACTGTATCATCCTATTTCCGCTCGGAGTCGGTCAAGCGGTACGCCGGAGGTCGCGTTACGTCATACGTTACCGTGAATACGATGGTGACTGTCGTATGTATAATAGAGTTTGTGTAGTTAATTTTGTGAATAGATACTAGGTTCGATTTTTTTTGTTTGTGTTGACTTTTTAATCGATTTTAAAAAAGGAGGTTCTTATTATTACTATTTTTGTTTACGAGTATATATATTGATATTGGGTGAACCAATTTTAATGTTTTTTTTTGATGTGATAGATAATGGTTCTGATGTGGTCCCATTTAAATTAAGTTATGATCTCATGAGTAGTTTTTGAGTTATTCGTAATAATTTTATTTTTTGTGCAGTTTATTTGAAGTCGACTATCTGTTTTTGTTAAAATCTTAATATTTTTTTTAAACTGACATCTTGTTCTTTTCCGTTTTTATAGGCATTTCAAAAAGCCCTCTCGTAGTACGTACTTTACGGGACTGCACTCTCCAAGGAGGCTATATAATAAATGTTATGTTTATTTGTGGTACGAGGTTCGTCTTCCGAATGGCTTGCCACCACTATCATGTCAAAGACGAACCGCCAAATATCTAATGTGTTCCGGTTCGATGACATGTAAGCCAGAATTTCCCTCTTCCCACCCATCCTTTCCCCAGAATGTTGTTTTTCGATGGCGAACTGCCGCGGCCACTACATTATTTCCTCCCCATCCCATCTGAACACTAGGTCGGCAACCCATTTACAACTCCTCTGGTGTTGTAGATGTCCATGGGCGAAGGACAGTGGTCCTATGGTAAGTGTACCATCAGGTGGTCCTTCTGCTCGTTTATCATTAATAATATATATATATATATATATATATATATATATATATATATATATATATAAAATATCAAAACGTCTGACTGACCCGTTTGGTTGTAGGTTCGACCTCCGTTCGAAGGAATTATTACATTTTAGCCATGAATTCTTAAATTAAATGTTTAGAAAAGAATTGGACATAGCGGGACTCAAACCTGCGCCTCTTTTGTAACTTGTCCAAGGAAATGTTTTTTTTTGAAACTTCAAAATGATCTTAAATATATTTGTCAGTCTATTATGTTACATAGATTGCCCTAAATAGATTTTTTTATTAAAATTGCTAGCTTTTTCTATTTTTGAGTAATTATGTCCCATTATCTCACCCTGGGTACTGAACCCTGAACAACCGTCATACATACCTAAGCATGTATGCATATGACCTATTTCCGCTGTTACTCGGTGAACTAGCGCACGCTTGAAGTTACGTCATACGAGTATGTGTACGTAAATACTAATGTTTAGTAACTGTATGGAGAATTTAATTATTATTTTGTAATTATTAAGGTTGTTAGTAATAGGTTTGGTGCTCGGTTGTCGTAATAGTTTCACACTGTATCCCACACATAGCAGGGTAGGCAGAGAGAACCAGAGTACCTAGTGTTACGACACGCCGTTTTTTTTTAACATTAAATCGCTGTTATTAGATAAAGTGCGGCGTTGAATTACGCATTTTATTTCGAAATATCTAGATTTTAGGCGGTCAGCGGTCATGGAGTGTCTTAAGACACTCCGTTCCCCACTTTCCGCCGAATTGAGGCATTGCGTGCTGAGTGGCGGAACTCAACGCCGCGCTTTGCCTTGTTACCAAACCCAGGAAATGAAAAATTCCATTTCCTGGAGTGGGAATCAAACCCACTACCTGTCGCGACACGTCCACGAGGCACGGGCATGAGGTATAAATATAAATATTTATAAAAGCGAAACGACTTCCTTTAAAATAACCGCCATTACATTTCCTATTGAGAACTATTCCGATTATATGTATGGCAATAAGTTAATATTTAAAATTTTAGGTGTTTTTGACTTTAGTTACATACATACATAGCTTCACGCTGTATCCCGCATATAGCAGGGTAGGCAGAGGGAACCGACGTGTTAAGACATTCTGTTCCCCACTTTTCGCCGAATTGTGGCATTGCGTGCTGAGTGACAGAACTCAACGCCGTATTTTGCCTTGTTACCAAACCCGAGAAATGAATTTACTATGTATGAGTTTTTTTATGTTATCGTTTTAATAAAACTTTTGTCCCTTTTTTATGACAATTATGCAGAAAGATGAGTGAGATATAGAGAAGTCTGATATTTCTCATAATATATTAGAAATATATTAAATATTATACATTTTTTTTTATTACTAAAAGATGACAAATGAGCAGAAGGACTACCTGATAAGTGGTTATCTTCGACCATGGATATCTACAATGCCGAGTTGTAGATATCCTGCAGCAGTCTGCCATAAGAACTACCACATTCTGGGGATAGGATGGATGGGAATAGGGAGAACTTGGCATACGTGTCATGGAACCGGAACATATAATTAAATATTTGGCAGTTCGTCTTTGACACGATAGTGGTTGTAAACCAGTCGGAGGACCAACCTCCTACCACCTAATTACTATGATACATTTTTTCTTACAGGACCCACGGAACGTAATTGTATTTAACCCCTGACAGGGAGCATATTGTCTCAGTGATTCCTATTTCACAAGTCTACTAGAATAGAATAGTACGACTGCTATACCTATAGTATAATATATTTACCCATTATATAATTGTTACAGGTCGTGCATGATTCCAAGAAGACAGCACTGAATTAATTCATCACGTACTACTGCGTGAGTATCTGCTTTTGTTTGTTTTGTTTGGTAATAAGATTATTAAAGTGACAAGTGATATGGTTAACGGAGTGTCTAGACATTAAATGCTCTTAATCTGCGAAAAGATTAGAAAAGAGATTTTTATTATTATTATTTTTTTACTTCACGCTGTATCCCGCATACAGCAGGATAAGAGGGAACCAGAGAATCTAGTGCCAAGGCACTCCAACAATTTCTTTCAACAATTCCGTTCCCCACTTTCTGCCGATTTGAGGCATTGCGTGTTGAGTGGAGGAACTCAACGCCGCGCTTTACCTTTTTACCAAACCCAATTTATTTTTAGATTTTTATATGAAAATTGAAGCTTGATTGCAAAAAATGATTGAGGAATCAGAATTTAGAAGCGAAGATGTTATTCTGGTTTGGTGGTTTTGTTGCAAAATTGGGCTATTATGTTATCTTAAGTGTTGCTTGATAGTCGCTTTGGACATGTATAGGTTAAGTTAGTGACGCATTGGTAGTTTCTACTTGTGACTTTGTTTGCAAGGATTTCAAAATATAATATAAATAATGTGTTTTCACATAAAATGACAAAAGTTTTGACCTTTTTCAACGTTATGACCTTGATAAAGTATCGTATGCATTACTCCAAGATAAATAGTCTGTGACAAATTTTATTAAGTCCGGTTAATCTTTTTTTCTTAAATGTAAATATCTTTATTCACAATGGTAAATAAGGTTTTCGTATTGATAAATGCGTAATTTTGTTATATTAACTATATTTTTGTAAAGTTTCATCTAGATTCGTCCAGGAGTTATTACGTGCAAGAATAACAATATTATTCACTCATCCTCAAAAACTATCACATCTATATTATTAACAGACCACAATAAACCAAAAAACTGCACTTTTGACTATCAAACATAAAGATGATAAATACGTAATACAGTTACGCAACACAAAATGTCATACAAACAATTACATAATCATTACGTGACCCTTATTAAGGCTAGTTACAGCACGTAAGAGAGCAATTAAAAAGCCATCAAACACGTCCGCCCCCATTGAGAGCCAGACGTGGAATGAGCAGTTTTGAAATTTAAATTAGGAACAGGAAGTAGGGTTGCTACTATTGTTGTTTTTTTTTTATTGATTTTAGGCGAGGGTAAGTGTGATGTTGTGCCTTTTGAAGACTTAAAAGTCAATAACGTTTTGACTAATGTTTTTTAAGAGGGCGGGCCGTTGGTATGCGCAAGCGCATGTGGTATTTGTAATGACTGGACAGATACAAAATAAAAATAAAAATTGTTTTTTTTTATTTCTAAATTTTATTATAGAGCCACTTAGAGGTCGTTGTGTTATCGATATAATACATAGAAACATAGCTTCACGCTGTATCTCGCATATAGCAGGGTAGGTAGAGAGAATCTAGTGTTAAAACACTCCGTTCCTCACTTTCCGCTGACTTGAGGCATTGCGTGCTGAATGGCGGAACTTAACGCCGCGCTGTGCCTTGTTACCAAGCCCAGGAAATGAAAAATTCCATTTCCTGGAGTGGTAAATGAACCTACAACCTGTCGCGTTTACAGTCGCACGCTAGTGCCTCTGCGCTACGACAGGCGGTATAATATCTGACTTTAAAAGCGATTGGTTCTGGCTTCGATTCCCAATTGGGGTCACGATAGAAATATTTCTAAATTATTTTTGATAGCAAAGCGCAGCGTTGAGTTCCGTCACTTAACACGCAATGTCGTCGAATTCAGACGGATAGAGCAATGTAGTATCTTAACACTCTGTTCTCTTAGCTCATTCATAAGTGTGAAGCTAAAAAAAAATATTTAATAGACATTCCCACAAATTAACCTTACACAGATAATCTATATAAAGTATAAAATTATATACATCCTGTACTTTGAGTTCGGATACGTCTATATATTGTGTCAAGGTTTTAGAGCTCGCCATTGTAACGTACGTTGTTGGTTAGTGTTGCTAGGTCAGAAAAAAACTATTTTTTTTTTTTTGAAAAACGTGGGGAACGGAATTGTTGTAAGAGAATGGAGTGTCTTAACACTAGGTTCTTTGGTTCCCTCTGCCTACCCCGCTACATGCGGGATACAGCGTGAAGTTAAAATAAGAAATCTTTTTATTGGCAACAATTTGTTAATTTTATTGTTTGTGTGTACTTTCTCTTTTACTTTCTCTATTTCTCTCTCTGCAAGAAGTTTCTTAGCGTTCCATAGATTCATGTTGAGTGCCCATGGCGTTGTCGTTCGTAGCCATATCTGGGACTTGAAGGGTAGGCTTAAGGGGTCCCCTTAAAGCATTAACGCTCGCTTCCACTGTCCGCGCTCTAATTAACCAAATTTGAAAAGACCCTACTAAAGTTTTTTTTTTAACTTCACGCTGTATTCCGCATATAGCAGGGTAGGCAGAGGGAACCTGAGAACCTCAAAACCTGCTATGTGCGGGATACAGCATGAAGCTAAAAGAAAAACTTAGTGTTAAGACACTCCGACGCTTTCCTCCCGAATTGGAGATATTGCGTGTTTAGTGTAACAATTAAAGCCCTTCACGCTTTATCCCTGATACCAGGTTAGTGAAGGTAAACCTAGTGTTAAGACTCCGTTCCCCACTTTCCGCCGAATTGAGGTATTGCGTGCTGAGTGGCGGAACTCAATGCCGCGCTTTGCCTTGTTACCCAATCCAGGAAATGAAAACATCCATTTTCTAGAGTGGAAATCGAACCCACAACCTATCGCGTTTACAGTCGCTCGTGCCTCTGCGCCACGACAGGCGTTAAGTAATAATTAAATGAGCAAAACATATATACGAATTGTATTTAAATCACAATGAACAGGTCGATACACACCGCCATCTTGCCACTTCCCGTCCCCAATTGGTAGCGTCCGGAACCCGACATTAGGGTTCCGTCAGGTGATGTAATGAGTTGAGTAATTTATATATAAAATGCAAAGGACATTGTGTCTGTGTGTGACTACGTCTGACTGTAAATGCGTTTGGGGATGGGTTCGATTACACGTGAGGGCTTCACGCTGTATCCCGCATATAACAGGGTAGAGGGAACCTGAGAACCTAGTGTTAAGACACTTTTCCCCATTTTCCCCCGAATTGAGGTATTGCGTGCTAACTTTCTACTTGGGGTAATTATTTCATTTCAATTATTCTCTCTGGTCTGATAAGGCAAAGCGCGGCGTTAGGTTTCGCTATGTACCGGTAATATTTCAGAACAAATTGTCTTGACCCAAAATCTCTAACTACCCTGTTGTCTATATATTAATACGTAAAGCAAAAACTTTGTACCCCTTTTTACGAAAATTACGCGGACTGAGGAGAATGAAACTTGGCACATTTATAGTTTATATAGCAAAAGAGTGCACAATGTTAATATTTTTTTAAATAATGCATACTAAATATATTAAATTAATAAAATAAATGCTACACACACTACTATGGTTTGACATGCATGTTTATATAAAGTGGCATATACATTGATAGACAACGCGTTGTTAACGCGTCAACGGGGACACTAGTACAGTACAAAGCATGAAGCTAAAAAAAACATACATGCTTACGAGGCATGAGACAACATCTCAGTAGATGCTATGGTTGCGGGTTCGATCCCCATTCCGCTATTCATTCATTCGTTCAAAATGGAAATATCATTACAACAACGTTTCTATTATGGATGGAAGTGGAGGACGTAGTGTCTTAACACTATGTTCTCTTCTTACCATGCTCTGTTTGATAAACCGTGAAGCTATCAAATATATAAAATCGATAGTTAAAATCGCCAACGCCCACGCAATACCCTACAAGGGCTATGAGTCATGGGGCCGTTGACCTGCGCGTGCGCAGCCTTAGTACCAACCTGGTTTACGGTACTGTAATGTAAATAGAGGTGTAATGTGTGTGTGTGTTTGTGTTTGTGTGTGTGTTTTGGATATTGGTATTGGAAAATATTAGATTTTTTTTATTGTAGTTTTATTATTTTTTATGTATGAAAACAGAATACTTTCACAGTAAACTCTCTCTCAGATTAGTGTCGAGTTTCAGCCCGTATTTGATATATGTCTTACTGGAAGGGGGAAATGAACCTACAATCCCGTTGAGATTACAGAACGGTCCTGTCTCACTGAGCCACTTAGAGGCCATCTATAATAAATGTATAGATTAAATTATCAAGCAACACGCCAAGTCGAGCCCTACTATAGTATTGTTAATTAAAAAATTTTATACAGGAAAATATTGGGCATAAAATTTGCATAAAAACAGCTCTGACATCTTAAACACCTGAAAAAAAGGGTCATCGCCAAAATTCGATAGTGAAATTACTTAAATACCTTCACATATACTGGCTTCCCTAAATATACCGGCTTGCCTTAAATATACATCGGCTTCTCTAAATTTACCAGCTTGCCTAACAAAAAATTTCACCCCTCGCCACTGCGGTTTATACGTAGTGTCAATAACATCTCTTATATCTAATCTATAACTAAAATCGACAAAGAAAATGCTTTTTTAAACTAACTCTATTAAATACGTGACCGGAAAGTTATGTTTAAAAATCTTATTATAAAACGTGGAAGATTTTTGTCAATTTTCCTTAGATTTGAATTAAATAATGTAATAAAAGTAAAACTAACGTCTGTCAGATTGTGGGTTCGATTCCCACTCCAAGAAATGGAATTTTTCATTTCCTGGGTTTGGTAACAAGGCAAAGCTCGGCGTTGAGTTCCGCCACTCAGCACGCAATGCCTCATTTCGGTGAAAAGTGGGGAACTGAGTGTCTTAACACTAGGTTTCCTCTGCCTACCCTTCTATATGCGGGATACAGCGTGAAGCTATGTATGTATGTTAATATTTTCATTTTCTGGGTTTGGTAACAAGGCAAAGCACGGCGTTGAGTTCCGCTACTCAGCACGCAATGCCTCAATTCGGCGGAAAGTGGGAAACGGAAATGTTAAAAGAGAACGTAGTGTCTTAACACTAGGTTCTCAGGTTCCCTTTAATATAGTTTAAATACATTACATTACATAGCTTCACGCTGTATCCCGCATATAGCAGGGTAGGCAGAGGGAACCTAGTGTTGAGACATTCCGTTCCCCACTTTATGTATATAAATATAGTTTTAATATAAATTACAATACAGATGATATTTTGCTCTGTTTACGACAAAATATTTTGAAAATGCGTTAAGCTTTCAAAATATAAGATATTTTTAATGAGTACTAAACCGTTGGTTATGAACGACCTCAAATGCTAATAGACGTTTTAGCGAATGAAAGAATTAGTTAGCGAGCGAGTGGTAATGTTAGTGATGTGCTTATATGATAGGCAAGATATATGTTTAACCGATTTTTGAGAAGGAGTGTTTGAATATCAATTAATTTTATAGTTGGTCAACTGACTTGTTAAATTATCAAGTTTTATAGGTTGTCAATCGATTTTTTTACAAAAACTAATCTTTTATAATTAGTATGTCTGTGTTGCCTTTTACTATAAAATGGTTGCCGCCACTCATACTGTGTTTTTTACGTGTAAGACCTTTCGATTTGAAAAGTAGTCTTCCCCAACCTCCTACAAGGAGGTTATTAATTTAAATGTATTATTTGAACACAGCAAAAGTGCGGCGTTGAGCACCACTCAGCACGAAATGCCTCAATCCTGCGGAAAGTGGGGAACGGAATTGTTGAAAGAGAACGGAGTGTCTTAATACTAGGTTTTCAGGTTCCCAGGATACATAGAAGAGTACCTTGCATATAATATTTTATTTGTAACTGTAACTCCTCCATATTGGTTGACTTTGAACTACATACCTGCGTGAAACATTCAATTAGTAGCAAGTGATATAACCTTTAAGTAATAATTAATGAGTCACTAGCGACAATGGACGATGGCACTGGCAATGCCAAAACCTAACTACTATTTTAACCGACTTTCAAAAGAAAAGGTTCTCAATTTTACAGTATTTTTATGGTGTTTTGTTTTTAATGGATAACGGATGGCAAACGAGCAGAAGGACCATCTGATGACAAATGGTTACCTTCGCCCATGAACATCTACAACACCAGAGGTATTGTACATGTTTTGCCGACGAGAACAATGTAGTAGTCCGTTATCGGAACCATCATATTCTGGGGAAAGGATGGGTGGGGAAGGGGAAAACCTGGCTTTACATACCATCAAACCGGAACACATCATAAGATATTTGGCGGTTCGTCTTTGACATGATAGTGGTCGCGAGCCAATCGGATGACGAACCTCATACCACCTAACTACTGGGATCTTTGTTGCCGCATAACTTTTTACAAGGTGAAGTAATTTTGATGATTCTTTTTTTATATGATAGCTTTTTTGGTAAAATTTTATTTATTATTCATTATATATGAGATATGAGAGAACGGAGTGTCATATCACTACGTTTTATATTAATGTATAGTTTAGAATTATTTGTAGGGGAACGGAGTGTCTTAACACGACGATTCTCAGGTTCCCTTTGCCTACCCTGCTATGTGCGGGATACAGCGTGAAGTTAAAAAAATAATATTTGTATACTTGACTCTGGTCATTTTACTCACATTTTGCAATCAAAAAATTCGTTATCTTCACACGAAAAATATTAAGGTCAGTAGCTGGAATGTATGTGAGTCATAGCAGGTTCATATCCACGCTAATTGTATTAATTACATCAAGCGACCTGTTATCAGTGGGGGCTTTGTGGGAAGTGAGAATAGGGCGTGCCTTTTGTATGTCTATGTATATGTTGTTTTTCTATATTATATATACTAGTGTGCCCGTTGACGCTTAACAACGCGTTGTCTTTAGCAATGTATATGTCTCTTTATATAAACATGCATGTCAAACCATGGTAGTGTGTGCAATATTTATTTTATTAAGTTAAAAAGATATTATCATTCTGCACTGCTTCTCTATATAAACTATAAGTGTGCCAAGTTTCATGCTCCTCCGTCCGCGTAATTTTCGTAAAAAGGGATCCAAAGTTTTTGCTTCACGTATTTATATATAGATGTAATCTTAGAAGTTATGAGAAATATGAAGTTAGAATGGGATAATAACTACTCAATCAATTAAAAATTAAAATTGAAGCCTGTCGTGGCGTAGACACACAAGTGTGCGATTGTGAACGCCACAGGTTATGGGTTCGATTCTCACTCTAGGAAATGAAAATATTAAATAATATTTAATATTTTCATTTCCTCGCTCTGGTAACAAGGCAGAGCGCGGCGTTAAATCCGCCACTCAAATGAAATAAAAATAATCTTCATCATAGGGAATCGAACCCACAACCAATCGCGTTTACAGTTTACTGACCTGAACAAAAATATTATGTATTTTCATAAAAATGTATTATAAAAAACGCTAGACTACTTTGTATTTATAAAAGAACAAAAGAAAATGAAGGCATGCAACTGTTTTCCAGTTTTTTCTGCGGCTTATTACTAAAAAAGTACCGTATGGTTCAGTGGTTGTTTTGCAATTTTTTTAGACGGGCTTCAGTGTATGACTGGAAATGGAATTGGTTGTGGATTCAATTCCATTTGTGGGTTGATGAAGTTTAATTTATTTTCCCAACATTTGGTTTTTCATTTTTTTCTTAAAGACACTGCGGGTAGTTTTATTTATTTTTTTAGCTTTACGCTGTATCCTGCATATAGAAGGGTTCTACGCTATTGCCAAAATTGTTGGCTTAACGGAGGGTTTCGACACTACGTTCTCTCTCTGTTTTACGGTGTAATTAGCATTTTATTAAAATATTATTACGAATGAATTTATATTATTACGAATAACTCAAAAACTGCTCGTCAAATCTTTTAATTGGGACTACATCAGAAGCACTAGCTATCATATAAAAAAAAACATTCAAATCATTAAAATTTGTTCCCTAGTAAAAAGTTTCGCGGTTACACATAATTAAAAAAAAATATTGTTAACTATCAATGTTTAAAAACTATCTGCACGTAGTAATGCCTTTTCAAAGTTTCATAGAAATCGATACAGGTCAACGAACGTCTACCCCCATGCCCTATGGGCGCCGTCAGGTCGGAATCAAATGATATACACCATACGCCATAGTTTTATGAGTATCTGAGGTTCCTATGGTGGATTGTTTTTTTAAGCTTTCACGCTGTATCCCGCTCATAGCGGGATAAGCAGAGGGAACCAGAGAACCTAGTGTTAAGACCACTCCATTCTCTTTCAATATTTCCGTCCCATACTTTGTGTTTAGTTATGTTAATAGTTATAATTTTATTTTTGGAAGACTAGGTTTTCAAATTCGACTGTATTGTTTTATGTGTTACCACATAACTTTGTATCGGGTAAATCAATTATGATGATTCTTGTTTTATATGATAGCTAGTGCATCTGATGGAGTTTTTGAGTTATTCGTAATAATTGTATATATTTTTTATCTTCACGCTGTATCCCGCACATGACAGGGTAGGTAGAGGGAACCTGAGAATTCCCTGAGGAATACCGGAGCTCAACGCCGCGATTTACGTTATTACAGATCGTTTAGACAAAGAGCGACGTTGAGTTTCACCATATAAAAAAAGTTGCGAATTCGATTTCCACTCCAGGAACTTTTCATTTCCTGGGTTTGGTAACAAGGCAAAGCGCGGCGTTGAGTTCCGTCGCTGAGCATGCAATGCCTCAATTCAGTGGAAAGTGGGGAACGGAGTGTCTTAACACTAGTTTCCTTCTGCCGGAATACAAGTGCGTGAAGCTGTATGTATCATCTGTCCCGTCTAGTAAGGCAAAACGTAGCTTTCATACAAAAATAACAGTGGCTGAACTCTAGATTCTCTCTGCCTTAAGAAAAAATTTAAAAAAATCTCTGTTCTCTCCCAAACAAACAACTTGTAACAACCCATCTCCCATACAAATCCCCCACCGATAGTGTTTGCAATGAAAAAACATTCCAGTCTGAAGAACACTAAAGTCTGCAGCGATTTCGCATTTTTAATTGCATAACAACTCTTCAACCTTACCGATGCAAATACAGCATCCCTTAATTGAGCGTTGGGAGGGTGAATGAGGTTTTATATCCATGTTTTACGGTAGTTTTTTGAAAATTTTTGAGTTTTTTTGCGTTTTTTGATGTAAATCGGTTATTGTTTAATGTATGTTGTCGTAGTGTTTGTGTTTTGTATGGGTGTTGATAACCGACTTCAAAAAAGGGGGAGGGATACGTTATGATCAGTCGTGTGCAGTGGTAAGCGTGTTACTGTAAATGCGACAGGTTGTGGGTTCGATTCCCACTCCAGAAAATGTAAAGTTTAGTATTTTCATTTTCCTGGGCTTGGTAACAAGGCTTGGTAAAATGGCACGCAATGCCTCATTTCGGCGGAAAGTGAGGAATGGATTTGTTGAAAGAGAATGGCGTGTCTTAACACTAGGTTCTCATGTTCCCTCTGCCTACCCTGCTATATGCGGGATACAGCGTGAAGCTATAAAAAAGAAAATGCCCATGTATTAAGTGATTTTTCAAATTAATTTTGAGTTTTTTTGATGTAAATTTGTTAATGTTTAATGTATGCTGTCATACTACTTGTGTTTTATACACACATACATAGCTTCATGCTGTATAGCAGGGTAGGCAGAGGGAACCTAGTGTTAATACACTCCGTTCCCCACTTTCTGCCGAATTGTGGCATTGCGTGCTGAATGGCGGAACTCAACGCCGCGCTTTGCCTTGTTACCAAACCCAGGAAATGAAAAATTCCATTTCCTGGAGTGGGAATCGAACCCACAACCTGTCGCGTTTACAGTCGCGCGCTTAAGCCTCTTCGCCACGACAGGCGTTTTGTGTTTTGTATGAAAGTTGATATCCGATCTCGAAAAAGGTGAATTTGATTGTATTTTTTTTGTGTGTGATTCTTCTGTTCCTTGTAGCTAGTGCTTCTGATGTGGTCTTATTTATTTTTAATTATGATCTGTTGATGACAAGTAGTTTTTGAGTTATTCGTAATGATTTTAGTTTTAAGTGCATTACATTAGAAGTCGGGTTTTAATTGTTTGTTAAAAATCTTAATTAAATATAAAAGTTTTTTCGGTAGTTTGTAGTTATATACGTATTTCTCTCAATGACACGCTTTGTATTACCAGAGTGGTGAAGAAAAAAGAAAAAAATATTTAATATCCCCCTATTGAATCATTCCCCTAGGTCAGAATCGAACCCACAACCGATTACGTTTGTCCAGAGCTCGTTAAAATATCCGTTACGGTCAATGACACACGAAATTTTATGTTTTCTAAGGAAAAACAAGGGTAGTGTTTTGGGGTGAGGTTCTGCGAACTACCAAATTTAATAAGAAATTACTTTTTGGGGTGTGAGTTACTTTTAGGGGTATACTGATGCCTTACGTCTACTACGCATGTAACGTCTATATATAACTAGGTTTTGATCTGGTCTCTTTTTTTAGCTCTTTGTTATAAATTTAAATATATGCTTTTTACACTTTCAAATCAAAATTAATCTTCCGATTATCATGAAGGTTTCTACTTATATTTCTGTTTATTAAAAAAAATAACAAAAAATAGTGATTCAGTTCTATGGAAATGTAATGAACTTTGATATTTATTTACATAAATCCTACGTTTGTAATGATAAATGGATATTTGTTAGTCTTTCACACAAAAACTACTGAATGAATATAGAAGAAACTACAGTAACATAGCTTATACATCAAAATAACATATAGGCTACAATTCATAAAGATTTTATACAATTTGACCATAAAATAACGATAAATATCTAATAATACATAAACTTTTAATGGAATTGGCAACAAGAATGTTGGTATGTTTGTGCGTGTCGTTCATATTGATCGGCCTTACCGACTGTGTGGCGCCCAACGTGGGGCTGAGATATGTAGCTCTATGTAACTGGTTGTATGGAATGCTTACTAGTTGTTACTCTTGGCTTCGCTCGTGTGGTCAATGGCAGTCCATACTACATACTATAGTCTTAGAAGTTACGAAAAATATTAAGTTAGAATGGAATAGTAACAATCAATCAAAAATTAAAATTGAAAATCGGTCACTCCGTTGCCCACTTTTTGCCGAATTGAGGCATTGCGTGCTGATTGGTGAAACTTAACGCCGCACTTTGCCTTGTTATCAAACCCAGGAAATGAAATACTAAACTTTTATATTTTCTGTAGTGGGAATCGAACCCACAACCTGTCTCGTTTCAAGTCGCACACTTGTGTTTCTGCGCCAAGATAGGCGTCTTAACATTAACTTAGAACGGAGTGTTTTAACACGTTGGTTCTCAGGTTCCCTCTGCCTACCCTGCTATATGCGGGATACAGCGTGAAGCTAAAAGAAAAAATCAGTCAGAGCTACGTTAGCGATGTTTTCTAGTTGATAGTCGACGGCAAAAAGGGACTAGGGCAAATTCGATCGTCTTTATGTGGTATACCCTCGCTATATCGATCGATTATCATCGATTATGGTTTCTAACAATAGTGAATAGTGCGTATGTGCGTTCATTTGAACTCCTTAAAGTATTTTTTTTTTTAATTTATTTTTTTTAACTTCACGCTGTATAAGCAGGGTAGGCAGAGAGAATCTGAGAACCTAGTGTTAAGACACTCCGTTCTCTTTCAACAAATCCGTTCCCCACTTTCCGCCAGATTGAGGCATTGCGTGCTGAGGGATACATTTTCTATTTTTTTTTGATAAATAATCTTGTCTGCCCAAACACTTTGTTTTGTAAAAAGTATCCTAAGTCTATTATAATATGTGTACAAAGTTTCATGATAATCGGTTCAGTAGTTTTGGTGCAAAAGCGTAACAAACAAACTTACATTCACATTTATAATGTAGTATGTTAGTAGGGATTGATCGATCTTACCGACTTTGTGGCGCCCAACGTGTGGCCCAAGATATGTCTTTATGTAGCCAGTTGTAAGGAATGCTGTTGGAATTTTATTGCTTATTTTTATTATGTTATGGTAATAAAAATGAAGAAAAGGGAGCCTTTGTTTGACATTCTTGGATTTATTAAGTATTGGAATATTTTTTAAATATTGTTGAAGTGTAAGTTGAGATAAAGTATTTAAAAATGTATTTTATTTATGGAAACGTGTCAATTTATGTAATAATTTATTATTTGGATGGAAGCAATCTATGAAAGATGTTTAATAATGTATTAAAATATAGGAAAATGAAGTTAACGATGAGCGGAGTTAATTAACATTATATTTTCTCTGCTTATTTCACAATTTATTTATTCATTTCCGTTTTCTTCGGCATAGCACGGTTGTTGCCGAAAACCTAGTTTTTAAATACTCTGTTCACCACATTCTGTATGAAATCGAGACATTTCGTTATGAGTAGCGGAACTCAACGCTGTGCGAGAATACGAAATTAGGGAAATGACAATAATATAATTATAATCATCCCCCCTATAGATTAGTACGCCTTCTACCTTTTTTTTTAAATATTAAAATTCCATACAAAAATTAAATAAATCCCAGTAAATTATTTCGTTTTACTATAAGTAACTTAATTGTGTCGCATTGCAGTATATTTCCAACCAAAGCAGGCTATCACGTCTTAATAGCTTTATTATGGGATTATATTGTATGACAATGTTGGAAAGTGGGAAACGGAATTGTTGTAAGAGAACGGAGTGTCCTAACACCAGGTTCTCAGGTTCCCTCTGCCTACCCTGCTATATGTGGGATACAGCGTGAAGTTAAAAAAAAAAAACTAAAAATATGTTGGACTTGTAGAGCCTGTGGTGGAATGTAAGGTATACCTCGGTATATTGTCGCTAAGTTAATTAGACTAGTCCTAGTTTTTCCAAAAAAACATCCGACTTGCAATGAAATGCAAAATAAGTAACATTATCACGAATTAACGCCTGTCGTGGCTTGATGCACAAGCGTGCGACTGTAAACGCGACAGGTTGTGGGTTCGATTCCCACTCCAGGAAATGTTATTATTTTCATTTCCTGGGTTTGGTAACAAGGCAAAGCGCGGCGTTGAGTTCCGCCACTCAACACGCAATGCCTCAATTCGGCGGAAAGTGGGAAACGGATTTGTTGTAAGAGAACGGAATGTCTTAACACTAGGTTAGCAAATTCCCTTTGCCTATCCCGCCGATACAGCGTGAAGATAAAAAAAAAGAAAAAATATTATTACGAATTACTCAAAAACTACTCATGTGATCTTAAATAAATTTAAATGGAACCATATCAGAAGTACTTTTTGTTTTAGCTTCACGCTGTATCCCGCACATAGCAGGGTAGGCAGAGAGAACCAGACAACCCAGTAATAAGACACTCTGTTCTCTTTTAACATTTCCGTTCCCCACTTTCAGAAGTACTAGCTATCATATAAAAAAATCATTAAATTGGTTCACCCAGTGAAAAGTTTAAACTTTATATAAAAGTTTAAACTTTATATGCTTTTATTCAGAGAGTACCTAGTGTTGGAGTGTCGTTTGAGACATTGCGTGTTAAGTGACGGAACTCAACGCCGCATTATGTCCGTATTTTGAATATTGAATTCAACATTTTGAAATGATGAGTATTGAATGAAAATCAAAATAATTAATATTGAAGAATTTGAAATGTAAGAGAATTATATTTCCAATAATTTTATACCCCATCGTTCCCAAGTTCTGTCCTTTTAGATATATTGCGCACAGCATCTGACGCAGGGTCTAACGCAGCACTATATTTAATGAAATCAGGGAGACAAAAGTGATAAATTAATGTAGAATTTTATTTTAAAAGTAAAACGGATTTCAAAGAAAATGCACTAAACAGTACAATTATTACGAATATCTCATAAACTATTCATCAGATATAAACTTACTTGAAATGAGTCCAAATCAGAAGTACTAGTACTGTTCTATGAAAATAAGAATAATCAAAATTGAGTTCTCCTTTACAAAGTTATGCCGTAACATACGTAAGTACGAGTATATAATACAGTCGAATTAATAACCCCCTTTTGTGATGTCGGTTAAAATAATAGTTATCAGAATAACACATAGATTACAATTTATATATATTTTTTTGTAATTTAGCCACTATACATACATACATAGCTTCACGCTGTATCCCGCCGTATATAAGATAAGTATCTAGTAAAAATTTTTTTCACTGCATACTCTGAAATTGTTTTTTTGTATCTTCACGCTATATCCCGCACATCACATAGCAGGGTAGGCAGAGAGAACCAGAGAACCTAGTGTTAAGACACTCCGTTCTCTTTTAACATTTCCGTTCCGTTCCATATACTGTAAATACTGCAGTAATATAAAATTTTACCGAGAACAGACAGATCTGTGTCAAAATGCGACTACGTATCGATCGTCAGTTGCTAGGGCGGTGAGGCGGCGGTGTGGCGCCCGACGTGGGGCCGCCTTGCGGGGTTCGGCTATTATGAATATATAGTGGTTTTATATGTGGAAGGTGTTCTCTTTGTTTTATGACTCTCTGTTTGTTTTAGGAGAGTTAATTTTTTTTTTTAAATAGTTTGGTTTGATGATTTTTTTGTGTTGTGTGGGTAGAGAGAATTTAGTGTTATAAGATACTTTGTTTTCCGGTACATACATACATACATAGCTTCTTAAGTTAAGACACTCCGTTACCCACTTTTCGCCGAATTGAGGCATTGCTTGCTGAGTGGCGGAACTCAACGCCGCGCTTTGCCTTTGTTACCAAACCCAGGAAATGAAGAATTCGATTTCCTGGAGATTGAATCGAACCCACACTGTTCCTAGTGGGAACATAATCCGCTACGTTTGTAGAACAAAATAATAAAGAGATTTTAATATTAGATTTATATCATGAATCTTATTTGCTGTTTGTTTGTACAAAAAATATCGTCATTTCTACAAGTAGCAGTAATTTAGCATGTTCTTTGGACGTTATATTCGGTTTCAGATTTTTATAGCTATAAGACTAATAAAAATATAGTAGATGTTAAAATTGATATAACTTAAAACTATACATACACTTCTGCTTCACGCTGTATCCCGCATATAGCAGGGTAGGCAGAGGGAACCTAGTGTTAAGACACTCCGTTCCCCACTTTCCGCCGAATTGAGACATTGCTTGCTGAGTGGCGGAACTCAACGCCGCGCTTTGCCTTGTTACCAAATCTAGGAAATGACCACACACAACCACACAGACACACAACCTGTCACGCTTACAGTCGCACGATTGTGCCTTTGCGCCACGACAGGTGTTAGTGTTGTAGGGAGCGATTTTTTAGAATCGCTATTGGCTAGAAACAAAACAGCTATGTATATGTATGTATGTACTATTTTCTATATATCTATATATGGACTCAATAGCGTTAATAATTTGACCTTTCTTCCTACATATAAATATAGTTTGTCCTTTTGACCTTTATCCTTTTTTGTAATTTAAAGAAGGTCAGAGCTTATTTTAATGTTATATTTATATATACTAGTGTCCCCGTTGACGCGTTAACAACGCGTTACCTAGCAACATTTATATAAACAGATATCAAACCATGGTAGTGTGTGTAACATATATTTTATTAATTTAATATATTTTTTATGTATTTTTTTTTAAAAAGATGTATAATTCTGCACGTTTTCGCCATATAAATTATAAGTGTGCCAAGATTCATGCTTCTGCGTCCGCGTTATTTTCGTAAAAAGGGATACAAGGATTTTGTGAAGCAATTGAAATAGATTCTATAAAATATAATAAAAAGTTAAGTATTTCTAATATATTATTATGAAAATTGTAGAAGATTAGGGTAAATAAAACGGTCATTCGGTTTTATAAATTAATTATATTTCACCGAAAAGAAAGAGTATTCGAAGAGACTGCTTCTTGACTCGAAAGTTCTTACACGTAAAGAACACAGTATGAGTGGTGGCAACCATTTTATAGTGAAAGTCAAAAGATATACTAATTATAAAAGATTAGTTTTTCTATAAAAATCAATTGACAATGAATAAAACAACTTGATAATTTAACAAGTCAGTTGATCAACTATAAAATCAAATGATATTCCAACAAAAATAATGACTTAGTATGACATAAGCAATTGTGGCGTAGTGGGATAGAGTTTGAATGTAAACACAATTGTCTGTGGGTTCAAATCCCAATTTGAAATGATTACATATAAATTATGTACCTTTATTTTTCCACTTTGATAAAACAAAACGCGGTGTTTAGTTAAGTATTAAACAAGCAGTGTCTCGATTTTGGGCAGAAAATTAAGAATTATTAACTAAGCATTTGCTATGCAAAGATGTAACGTGAGTTGAAGAAACGCAAAAAACACAAAAATGTTGTACTTCTTCGTCCACATGATTTCGCAAGAGGGGATCAAAAGTATTACGTTTTACGGCATTAGTTCTATTAATTTATATTCTTTTAAAATATAGTTAGGTAGGGGTCGGAGCGCGGACAGTGTTTGTGAACGTTAATGCACATTTTAAAGGGGCCCCTTAATCCTACATGTTGTGTCGTAAGTCCCAGGCACTCTCCAAACTCCTCTCTCTGCAACGCGGTGAGCACCCGCACGGTGAATCCATGGTGCGCTAAGCAGTTTCTTCTCTCTTCACATATAGAAAGGCAGGAAAGGAAAGAGAGTGGAGAACCAATGTTTTCCTTCATTATCTCTACTTTGCGTCCCTCTGTCTTCCTAAAAACAGTAGAAACATGTGAACCATGTTACAAAATTACATGTTTGTGAAGTTATTACGATGTATGAGTATGTATATATGATATTTTTAGAATCGATTTGGGTTTATAGCGTTCAGTTAGAGTCTTTAAAAACCGCGTCGAATGTTATTCTTAGGTTATCTTAGTTTTTATAATGGTTTTCTTATCACTACGGACATAAAACTGCGTGTTAAAAATCAAAATCAAAATATTATTTATTCAAATTGTCAATTTACAAAAGGATGTCAGTCGTGTCAGTCCTAACGGAAACTACCACCGGCTTGAAAGGCAGTTCTGCTGAGAAGAGCCAGCAACAAACTCAACAGTTGCTCTTTTCAAATAAAATTTTACAATAAATTTACAACAACGATAAGCCTCCCGAGCGAGTGTCAACAGAATTTAATTCCACATATTAACATCTGTATAGTATTCTTGGACAGAATAATATACTTTTCTTAATAATATATTTTTAATCTTGACTTTGAATTTTTCAAATGGCAGGTCTGTAATTATTTGTGGAATTTTGTTATACAGACATATAACAAATTCCCTGTGAGGGGACGGGGTTAGAATACAATTCCCCTCCGCCACTGGGTAGCGTCCCGTAAGAGGCGGGTGTCCCAGTAGTTTGGTGGTAGGAGGTTCGTCCTCCGTCTGGCTCGCGACCACTATCATATCAAAGACGACCCGATAAATATCTAATGATGTGTTCCGGTTCGATGGCATGTAAGTCAGATTTTCCCCTATCCCACACCATCCTTTCACCAGAATGTGGTGGTTCCGATAGCGAACTACTAGATTGTCCTCCCCTTCCATCTGTATCGTCTTGGTAGGCAACACATTTACAACACTTACCATCAGGTGGATCTTCTGCTCGTTTGCCATCCGTTATCCATAAAAGAAAAGAAAAAAAAAACAAATTAGTTAAATGGCGAAACTCAACGCCGGGCTTTGTTTGTTAGTTTTACCAGAGCGGAAAAATGAAAATAATTTAAATATAATCACTACCTCGAGTAGGGATCGAATCCACAACCAATCGCGCTTACAGACAGACTCATCCACACAGATATAATGTTCTTATATTATAAAACTTTAAAGATGTTGCATATTTAAAAGCTCGACTTGAAAGTTGCCATTTTATTTGAAGTGATCGTATCGTGAATGTCTTTTGGTAACGTCTAAAGGCCAGATCAGGATGCGAGCGATTGCACAATGTGTTGTATAATAAATGTGGTGTAAGATGTAAGCTTGGGGAGAGTTGTTTTTATTGAAAACAAAGTAAGTAGGTTCACGCTTTTGCTGTTTAGCAGGGTAGTTAGAGAGAACCTAGTATCAAGACCGGAGTGCCTTTTGGCCGCTTTCAGCCCGAATTCGAGATATTGTGTGTTAGGTGGTAGACTCAACGCCGTGCTTAATCTCCCATAGTTTTTACTGTACAACGAAAACCCTTGTTGAAAACGCTACTCAAGAAATATTTATATATTTCAAACTGGTTGTTACCCGCGACTTCACTCGCATGATAAATAAAAATTAAGGTATATTGCCGCAGCAAGAAGTAACCGTCTTCTCTCAAAACAATCGTAACACAGCATCACTTCATAGCAACGTGAAAGAACTACAAATAAATACTTAATTATTTACAAATTTTGCAGGAGAGAGAAAAACAACACGCATCTTGCCTTTCTAAGCTAGTTTAAATCGATTACGAATTTTTGGGAAATTTTTTGGGACTTACGTTGTTTTTGGACTCACCGATTCATATAGTATTAGTATGAATTTCAGTTACAATTTTAGTATGATTTTCTTTTTTTTATATCTAGATTTATTTATTTATAATGAACATAAAATAAGGTAGTCTAAAGTTTATTAATTGTACCACACGCTAAAACGGGCCAAGTTAAATGGTTTGCGAGACGCGCTCGAGACGGTTACAGCTTTAGTAATATAAGTTTTATGTTGTATTTATTTGAAGGTCTGTTTTTTTTTTAATATTCAACTTACGGTGAGTGGCGTAACCTAGCGCTGCGTACTGTTATAATGAACTGTGTAACAAAGCGGGATGTGAGACCCACGATTCAGTTTAAACACTAATTATGGCATTAATTCATATAGAACGCCTGTCGTGGCGCAGAGGCACAAGCGTGCGTCTGTAACAGGACGCGACGCGACAGGTTGTGGGTTCGATTCCCACTCCAGCAGGATTTTTTCATTTTCTGGGTTTGGTAACAAGGCGAAGCGCGGCGTTGAGTTCCGCCACTCAGCACTCAATGCCTCAATTCGGCGGAAGTGGGGAACAGAGTGTCTTAACACTAGGTTCCTTCTACTATATGCGGGATACAGCGTGAAGCTATGTATGTATGTATGTATGTATTTCAATTAAGTCTCTTTTATTCTGAGTGTTATATGTATGTTTATGCATTTTCTTTTTTTTATAACTTACGCCTTTTCCTGCATATCAGGGAGACAAAATATAGTATCAATTCACTCAGTATTCTCCGCTCTCAGTCTCACTTCGAGATATTATATGTTAAACCACAAAAACCAGATTTGAATCAACAACTATTGTCAGATGAATACATTTGAATATTTCTCAACATTTGTAACAACTTCCTTGATATAAGGTGGTCCTAAAATAAGGAAACGTACACCCACACAGTGGAATTGTTTAGTCACGGTAGTTACAGGTTTGATTTTATAATAAGCACCATAATTTAAGTGGATAATTTGTATGTTTGAGAACAAAAAATATTACAGTATTGGTTTTTCGCATCGCATCGCTCGCCGACACCAGCTTGTAATGAATAAATAAATTAATTAAAACATCCAAGGCAAAGTACGGCGTTGAGTTCCGCCACTCAGTACGCAATCCGTCAACTCGGCGGAAAGTGGAGAACAGAAATGTCAAAAGAGTGTCTTAGCACGTCGGTTCTTAGATTCCCTGCTTCCATTCTGCTTGCCGTGTTATGTGCGGGATACAGCTTCCAACATCTAAAAAAAAATCTACTTAACATGATTTTTTCATTCATATTGGTTTACCAATAAAGGAGGAGGTACTCAATTCGACTGTATTTTAATACAGTCGAATTGAGTACCTCCTCCTTTTTTGAAGTTTGTGCACAAATCGGATGGTAAGAAGTGAAGCGAGAGGTCCAAGCGACTAATAAAAGTGTGCCAAAACACAATTTCACGCTATGTAGGCAGAGGGAACCTGAAAACCGACGTGTTAAGACACTCCGTTCTGCTTTTTGTCCGACCGATGCATTAGAGCCGTCGTTGACGGCAGCTGCTCCGAAAAAATGGACATTAATGCTCGCGTCCCGCAAGGTTCTGTACTCTCTCCGACCCTGTTTCTGCTGCATATCAATGATATGCTGGCAATTGACGGCTTTCATTGCTATGCAGACGACAGCACCGGAGACGCGTTCTACACAGGCCGTGCAAACATCCCTCGTTCCGTTGTGGAAGAAAGTCGCGAACAACTTGTGTCTCAAATCGAGAGTACTCTATCTAGAGTCTCCGATTGGGGTTGGGACAATCTGGTCCAGTTTAACCCCTCCAAGACACAAGTTTGCGCGTTCACCGCTAAGAAAACCCCATTTATTGCGGCCCCTCAATTCCAGGACACATCTCTTACCATCTCTAAGAGTGTAGGGATCCTTGGTATCGACATATCCAGTGACGTCCAGTTCCGAAGTCAATTAGAAGACAAGGCCAAGTTGGCATCCAAAAAGCTGGGTGTGCTAAACAGAGCGAAGCGGTACTTCACACCGGGGCAAAGACTGCTACTTTATAAGTCACAAGTCCGGCCCCATATGGAGTACTGCTCTCATCTCTGGGCGGGAGCACCAGCATACCAGCTTGGACCTTTTGACTCGGTTCAAAGACGATCTGTGAGACTTGTCGATGATCCCACACTCACAAGCGGTATCGAGCACTTAAGTCTAAGGAGAGACTTTGCTTCCTTGTGCGTGTTCTACCGCTTGTATAATGGCTTGTATAATTCTGAAGAATTGTTTGACATGATGCCCACGGCTACTTTTCACCATCGCACCGCTCGCCATCGACAGGGAGTTCATGCTCACACTTTGGAGCCTAAATGGTCCCGAACAGTTCGATTTCAAAGGAACTTTCTTCCGCGGACTCTCCAATTGTGGAATGATCTCCCTGCCGAGGTTTTCCCAGAGGGCTACAATATGGGGTTCTTCAAAAGGGGAATAAATAGGTTTTTGAAGGGTCGGCAACGCGTAAGTGATGCCCCTGGTGTTGCAAGCGTCCATAGGCCACGGTAACCACTTACCATCAGGTGGGCCGTGTGCCTTGTTGCCACCGTCGTGGTATAAAAAAAAAAAAAATCCGTTCTATTAAGATTTCTATTCGCCACTTTTGACCAAATTGAGTCTAAGTAGCGGAACTCAACGCCGCGCTTTGCCTTGTTACCAGAGCGAGGAAATGAAAATATTAAGTATTCATTATTATAATTATTTAAACTTTATTAATTGTAACTTTATTAATGCAAGACTAAGCGCGGCGTTGAGCTCCGCCACTCAGCACTTAATGTCTCAAATTCAGACCGAAAGCGGAGAACGGAGTGTCCCGACACTAAGTCCTAATACTATATTTTAATCGCAAAGTATAAAAGTTGAGTGTAGATAATAAAAAAACAAAGAACGAAGTTCAACGTCCATTACGTGATCTTGTTCTATTAATGTTATATCTTAGTGATAATTGTAAGAGACGACAAGTCTGTGCGCTTAGAAATAGATTTTTTTTTATTTGTAAAGCGTTTAGATAGGTATGTTTTGGCACACTTTTACTACGCTATTTGAGCTTTCCTTATTATTACCGCATGGTTTTTTACTGGGTGAAAAATTTTGATGATTCTTTTGTTATATGATAGATAATGTTTATTATTTGGGGCCATTTAAATTTACTTAAGACGTCTTGAGTAGTTTATGAGTTATTCGTAATCATTTTATTTTTTGGTGGATTTTATTTGAAACTAGCAAACCAACCAAACAAACTTGAAAGAAAGATATTATATAAAAATATTCATGATTTTGTTAATTTCGAAAAAAATGTGTGGCGCCATCTGTCGAAAATTGGTCGTACCCACTCAAAAACCTTCGTGGGTTCATGCATAACAACTTTCCTCAAGATCATCACATGATCAAATGCATGGTTCACGATTCTATAAAGGACATACAGACAAACATTCATTTTTTATAAAAATATATAAAGATCAGTTTTCTTCTTAAGCTAAAATTTTCATTATTATTTTTAAATTGTTAATAAGCTTTAGGATTGTTTTATTTGTAGGGTAAATAATTGAACTAAGCTACCCACTACCTACCTACCTACCTACCTACCTACCTAATTTCACGCTTTATCCCTAGCGGGGTAGTCAGAGAGAACGGAGCGCCAAACGCTACGGTCCCTGCATATAAAACTAGACTTTTCGTGCAAACTAAACTAAATAATATAAAATAAACTATAGATAAAATTTAAAAACTGGCACACGTCCGGACATTATCTTAACCTGCATCTGTTGTCTATGCCAGAACCAAACAGATCTACAAGGAAATCGCTTTTCCAAAAATTTTATTACTCTTTTATATATTTTTTATTAATTTATACTGGACTTGAACCTATTACCTCCTCTAAACAACGTGTAAGAAGATTTAG
Source organism: Philaethria dido (assembly GCA_033558755.1). Taxonomy (NCBI): domain Eukaryota; kingdom Metazoa; phylum Arthropoda; class Insecta; order Lepidoptera; family Nymphalidae; genus Philaethria; species Philaethria dido. The sequence goes on from JAKGSA010000736.1 coordinate 184,731, forward strand.
CAAAGTTCTTCTCTTTGGCATATCAAACATATGTAATAAGTTTTTATATTTTACTTACATGTCTGTCATTTTAATAGTAATATATTTTTTTTTAACTTCACGCTGCAACCCGCATATAGCAGGGTAGACAGAGGGAACCTGAGAACCTAGTGTTAAGACACTCCCTCGTTCTCTAACAACAATTTTGTTCTCCACTTTCCGCCGAATTGAGGCATTGCGTGTTGAGTGGCGGAACTCAACGCCGTGCTTTGCCTTATTACCAAATCCAGAAATGAAAATACTAACATTTCCTGGAGTGGGAATCGAACCCACAACCTGTCGCGTTTACAGTAGTACGCTTGTGTCTCTGCGCCACGACATTTGTTAGTAGAATAATGCTAGAATAAATTTCTTTAAAAGATACTCGTATAGCTACTTCAATTAACGTATAAAAACAATCTCAAACCTCTAATTTACGATCGTTAAACCACGATAATATCCACAACATAAACAATTACTAAATTAAAAAAAATATAATTGCGCTAAGGCAGAATCACGTACACCCAAAACTCGTTTTCATGTTAACGAAAAAAAAAACTGGTGAAATTTTATATTTGGAACGACGGAAGCGCATTCCTCGACCGCGCGCCGTCTAAATTAGACGTGTCTACAGTTTAGTCCTCTTTTTCTCCATTATTAGCATTGTAGTGTTATTTTGACAGGTGTCTTTTCTTTTTTTTTAATTTTAGTTCTTCAAGCTTCGAACGTATAGAATGTTTTTCATTCATGTAGTTTTTTTGTTTTTGCCACGTGGCCTCGTTAAAATAGATTGTGAGTCATACTCAACTAATCTTTGCCTCGCTTATGTTGACTAACTGTATCCAACAATTTTGTTTGTATTGACTATAAAACGTAAAATTTCGTTTTTCGTCCCGTTTGTCGTGATTTTGATTGAATTTTGAGAAATACTGTTCTAGTGTTTCCTTACGCTCTCCAACTCCCTACACACCACATGTCATGTTTATGTACGTTGTCTTTCAGTCACTAAGTAACGCAAACGTTTTTTATATATAGATTCTATTTTAAAGTAGAATAATTTTAATAAGTGATAAATAAGGTATTTAAGCTTGTTGGGGAGTGCAGAAAGGCATTAAAGGTATCTCGAAATTTCAACGGAAACGGTAAAAGAACAGGATTTGAGGTATCAAAAGTTATGCATAAAAAACTCCAGGAAATGTTGGTATTTTCATTTCCTGGATTTGGTAACAAGGCAAAGCGCCGCGTTGAGTTTCGCCACTCAGCACCCAATGCCTTATTTCAAAGTGAGGAACGGAGTGTCTTAACACAATGTTCTAAGCTTCCCTCTGCCTACCCTGCTATATGCGGGATACAGCGTGAAGCTATATATGTATGTATGTATGTAAGTATAGTTTTTTATAAGAAACTATAAAATATATGCTAGACGAAAGATTATCATGACACACTGTCAAAACATAACAGCTAAAAATATTATGTTCTATTATTGTGAGTATTCGAACAGTTTCTTGACCTATACTAGTGGGAAACGTCTTTATTATTGATTTTTAACCGATTTTGAAGAAGCAGTTCTGTATTTGCTGAGTGTACTAATTTCGATTTTTTTTTCTTTTTTTTTTTTAACTTCACGTTGTATCCCGCATATAGCGGGGTAGGCAGAGGGAACCAGAGAATCAAGTGTTAAGATATAAAATTAAGATTTTAATATCAAACTGGTTTATATACATATAACAGATGTATTTTTGTCAGGCCCTCCAGTTTTATAAGGAAGCGAATCGTTGGGATTATTGTTCAACTTAATACTGTGTTTATTGTTGTATGGATGGCGAACCATCGTGGCACAGTGGTGCGTATGACTGTAAATGAGATTGGTTGTGCATTCGATTGCCACTCGGAGGAATGGTCATGTTATAGTTACTAGTGACCCCGTAAATGAGTTAATAACGCATTGCGTAGTGTCACATTATTTCAATATGTCACTTTATATAAACATGGATGTCAAATCATAGTAGTGTGTGTAACATTTATTTTATTAATTTAATGTATGTATGCATTATTTTTAGAAAATATTATCATTGTGCCCAGCTTCTCTATATAAACTATAAGTGTGCCGAGTTTCATGCTTCTCCGTCCGCGTAATTTTCGTCAAAAGGGATCCAATTTTTTTTCTTCACGTATTTATATATAGGATTTCATTTTCTGGCTCTGGTAAGATACATAAAGCGTTGTAGTGGCGTTGTGTTCCGTCTCTTCAACACGCAATATTTCAAATTCATGTGGAACTAAGAACTGAGTGTTGAAGTTTAGAATTGGATTTGACATACATAGCTTCACGCTGTATCCCGCATATAGCAGGGTAGGCAGAGGGAATCTAGTGTTAAGACACTCCGTTCCCCACTTTCGGCTTAATTGAGGCATTGCGCGGCGTTGAGTTCTCAACGCCGAGAACTCAACGCCGCGCAATGCCTTGTTACCGAACCCAGGAAATGAAAAATTCTATTTCCTGGAGTGGGAATCGAACCCACAATCTGTCGCGTTTGCAATCGCTCGCTTGTGCCTCTGCGCCTCGACAGGCGTTGGATTTGAACCTGTTTAAGCAAATAGAACACAACCTTAGTTTTAAGCTATTGTACAAATATTTCAAAAACATGGATGGATATATAGGGCACAAAATATTACTCAAGCCTGAGGAAATAGGTCGCTTTAAAAAAAAACGTGTCACCGTGAAAAGCTTTAGCTGCCACTTTCTCTTTTTTTTTAATAGTTTCAAAAGTGGATGGATTTAGGACAAAAAATTATGGCGCATTTGGATATTATAGACAAGAAATTTCTTAGTACGTCATGAATCCACTATGCCCATCGCGTTGCAGAGAGAGGAGTTTGGAGAGTGCCTGTGACTTACGACCCAACGTGTATGTTTAAGGGGCCGCTTTAAATGCAATAAATAAATAGACTTATGAATCCTCGTAATGGTCGGGGGATCCCTAATCTAAATGTGTTATATTATAATCTATTAAATATATTGAGGGATTCCCCAGAAGGCATGTATGAAGAGGTAGTGTTTACCTCTGTTTTCTGACTACCCCATTAGGGATAAAGCGTGAAGCGAAATAACTAGTAAGAAAGCAGCTCCACGCCCTTGCTTAGCCGGGTAGTCAGAGAGAACAAAGTGTCAAGACACTACGGTCGCCGCTATGTATGCGTGTAAAAATATGTATTCCCAGATTAATTTTAATTATCTGCAAAAAGATGGGTCCGTAACATAATGGTTCATGAAATGGTGAATCTCTAGGAGTTTCTCTAAATTTCTCCGGTTTTTTCTTGAGTAAGTTTCTCTCGGGACAATGAAGACGAAAGAGAACGGAGGCATTTGAATCGGTGAGTGCAGACACAATGTAAGTCCAGATTTTCAAATTTTGCTGGAGGGTGAAAAAACGTGTATCACTTGCCTTTCTAAGTTAGTTTAAATAGATTATGAATTTTTGCATTTTTTATGACTTACGTTGTTTCTGCACTCACCGATTCATTTGTGTTCTAGGTTCTTCTGGCAACTCTCCTGTCCTGGCTGTTAAAGTCTCTGTACTGTCCAATCCATGAAACTCAAACTTGGACAATTATTCCATGTAACGGAAAACGGAGGCATTTGTCGCCAAGGTTCTTCTGAAAATTGGTTCTTTGTATCTATCAATTTCAAGTAAACCCGAGGGCAAACCAATGTTGTAATATAAAAGTAATATATATCGGATTACTAGGAAGTGGGGCGAGTGGGGCTTCGTTCCTAATCGGTGTTTTGTGTCAATGTGGTGGTGTGTGGTGTCGGGGGTCGAGGTTCGATTTTTTGGATTAATTAGGTATTTTTGCAAGGTTAACGTTTTTTCCTGGTTGTTTAGTTGATTATTTGTTAATGTTTTTAGTTAATTACTTGAGAATGGGTAGAATAATATAGTTTTTTTATATATGTTTGAAGTTATTTGGTTACCGAGTGAGTGACGAACATGTATGTTACTTAAAAAGTGTAGCGGAGCGCAGAAAAGATTTTACGAAAATTCTTAGGGTATTAGGAAAAAAGGAAAACTAGTTTTGTAGCCCCTAAAAGAGATTTCCTCAAGTTGACCTGTGAAGGTGGACATGTATTATTAACAAAGACATAAAAAAATGCCTGTAGTGGCGCAGAGGCACAAGCGTGCAGACTGTAAACTCAACAGATTGTGGGTTCGAGGTTCGACACGCTCCAGGAAATGAAAATATTAATTAAATTATTATTTAGCATTTTCAATTACTCGCTCTGGTAACAAGGCAAATCGCGGCACTGAGTTCCACCGCTCAGCACACAATGCCTTAATTTGGTGAAAACTGGGGAACGGAAATGTTAAGAGAGAACGGAGTGTCTTAACACGTCGGTTCTCAGGTGCCCTCTGTCTACCCTGCTATGTGCGGGATACAGCGTGAAGATAAAAAAAACGTTAAAAGAATATTAGTACATAAGAAAAGCAAGAAGCAACGCCTGTCGTGGCATAAAGGCACAAGCGTGCGACTGTAAACGCGACAGGTTGTGGGTTCGATTCCCCCCTTCAAGAAATATAAAATTTAGTATTTTCATTTCTTGGGTTTGGTAACAAGGCAAAGCGCGGCGTTGAGTTCCGCTACTTAACACGCAATGCCTCATATTCGGCGGAAAGTGGGGAACGGAATTGTTGAAAGAGAACGGAGTGTCTTAACACTGAAGTTAACAAAAAAAAAAATAGAAAAGAAAAGCAAGATATGGGATATTTGGATGGTGTTTGGTGTTATAATCCGCTTTTTAAGGATTACTATTTCGATTTAGTTGGATTAGTAGAAGTATTGTGATTTTTGATGGTTTCTTCAAGCTTAATGCTGTTTACCGTAAAGTAGCTTAAACAGAGAAAACATTGTGTTAAGACACTCCGTTTTCTGATATTTTCTTTGTATTATTATTTTCACATTCTCATGATACAACTTTGTTTAAAAGCGAAATATAATATATGAATAACGGATAACGAATAACGGATGGCAAACGAGCAGAAGGACCACCTGATGGTAAGTGGTTACCTTCGCTCATTGACATCTACAACAGCAGGGGAAAACCTGGCTTACATGCCATCGAACCGGAGTACTTCATTAGATATTTAGCGGTTCGTCTATGACATATGATAGTGGTCGCGTGCCAGTCGGAGGACGATATATCTCTTGTCGAACAAAATCACATGCAGATTACAGTGTAAACATAAATGTGTCAGTTACGTAAGTTAGACCATACTTAAACAAGACTACGTAAATAACTATATTTGAATAAATTTACGTATTTATTAACGTCGCTGAGTGTTAGTATTGGAACTGATGTGTATTGGTTTTAGGATTGAGTTTAAAGTTCAGTTTTTTATATAGCAAATTAATGTTTTTTGAGTTTTGAATTCAGTTTTTCACACATAAAATTAGTATTTTTGAATTTCGAATTTACTTTTTCTCACATCAAATTCATGTTTTTGAATTTGGAATTCTGTTTTTCACACAACAAATCCATGTTTTTGAATTTGGAATTCTGTTTTTCACACAACAAATCCATGGTTTTGAATTTGGAATTCTGTTTTTCACACAACAAATCCATGTTTTTGAAAAAAAAAATTGAATTTGGAATTCTGTTTTTCACACAACAAATCCATGTTTTTGAACTTTAAAGTCAGTTTTTTAAAAAATATGAAAACAGAAGAATTTGTATCTTTTTTAAAATTAATATGCTTTATTTTATGAATAAAATGTATTAGTCACTAATCACTCCTCAGTGACCCCTTCGCGGTCAAACTGCAACCGATGAGTTATCAAGTGACATGAAATGAATCTTATATGTAATATAAATACTTGTACAGTTGTTTGTTTGTACGTTTATGTTAATATATACTAATGTATCAAGCGTGAATAGGTTGACAAATCGACTTGTGCTATTATACATTTTTTTGGTTATTAGTAAAAGTATTCTTAAGCTTTATTTATAAGGTGAATAAATGACTAAATAAAAAAATATATAAAACTTAAACGTGGCTTGGGGCACAAGCGTGCGACTGTAAACGCGAAAGGTTGTGGGTTCGATTTCCACTACAGGAAATGTAAGTTGAGTATTTTTATTTATTAGGTTTGGTAACAAGGTACAGCGCGGCGTTAGGTTCGGCAACTCAGCACGCAAAGCCTCAGTGCAACTCAGCACGCAAAGCCTCAGTGCGGCGGAAAGTGGGAAACGGAGTGTCTTAACACTAGGTTCTCAGGTTCCTTCTGCGTACCCTGCTATGTGCGGGATACAGCGTGAAGCTAAAAAAAAATATCTACCTCAAATGCTACATGCATTTTAAGTAAACACCACAGTAAGTTTTTTTATATATATAGATAAAAAAGTAGTGACCCATCACTCTGTTCTGAGATGCACAATATTTTTGCTAGAAAACCAGTTATTTACTATTATGAGTACATATCAACGTATCCTTGTGTGGTTTTGTAATTAACACCCTTTATGTACCTCATACACTTGAGGTTCAGTGGAGATATAGCTGAGAATAAACGTGATGGGTGTGCGTTTTTGGCATAGTTAACGTTTGTTTGAGACATATTTACATTTTTTCGCGCTGTAACCCGCATATAGCAGGGTAGGCAGTGGGAACCAGAGAACCTAGTGTTAAGACACTCCATTCTCTTTCAACAATTCCGTTCCCTACTTTACGACCACTTTAGACCGAAAGTCTCTATTTCGGCGGAAAGCGGAGAAAGTAGTGTTATAACGTCATTTTTTCCATTTATTACATAGCGCATTGGGACAGTGTCTGACATTAATTCAAACAGATGCTTGTCAGATGTTATTTAAATTTAAATAAGACCACATCAGAAGCTATCATGTAAAAAAAGTGTAATCGAAATTGTTTTATCCAAAGTTTGGCTTATAAAAGTCCTATATTTTTTCTTGCTTACACTACAAAATACAATACTTATATTTACTTTTTTTTTATTCACGCTGTATCCCGCATATAGCAGGTTAGGTAGAGGGAACCTGATAACATAGTGTTAAGACACTCCGTTCCCCAGTTTCCGCCGAATTGAGGCATTGCGTGCTGAGTGGCGGAACTCAACGCCGCGCTTTGCCTTGTTACCAAACCCATTGTTTATTTAAATGCTAAATTTGAAAGGAAATGTTTCCCATGTCGATACAGCGTGGAACTCTAAAAAAATTGTATATATCATGTGTTTGACTTACCATTTTTGTACACACGTTGCTATGGCAACACGTCAACTACGCGTCAACTATTATTATAAGTAGGTAGATTTAAAATCTCATATAAATAACATTAGTACCTAATTACTTGTTATCTTGTTACCTAGAAACCTAGTTAACGTTATTTAGTTCACTATGTGTCTGATATGATTAATCTATATTTATATATATAAGTCAATATACTACTGACTGAGTCATATATGTCAAAATTACTAAACTATTTTAACTGACTTCAAAAAGAAAGTATAACTTTTGACTGGGTGAACCAATTTTGATGATATTTTTATTATATGATAGCTATTACTTCTGATGTGGTCTCATTTAAATTTAGTTAAGATCTGACGAGACAATTTGTCTTTTTTATCTTTTTTTTTAACTACGCTGTATCCCGCATATAGCAAGGTACGCAGAGGGAACCAGGGAACCTAGTGTTAAGACACTTTGTTCTCTTTTAACATTTCCGTTACCAACTTTCCGTGCTGAGTGGCGGAATTCATTGCCGCGCTTTGCCTTATTACTAAAGCGAGGATATGAAAATACTAAATATTATATGATATTTTCATTTCCTGGAGTGGGAATCGAATCTACAACCTGTCGCGTTTATAGTCGCATGCTAGTGCCTCTGAGCCTCTATTGGCCTAAAACCTAAAACTTATATAAAGATATATAATAATAGAAGAGTGGGGAGCTGGATTTCTCTATCTTATAAAATAAATATTGCCTGTAAGAGATCACCTGTGCTGATAAGGCCGCCTTTACATCAAAATTTTACTTACTTCTAAATAATAAAATTAAATAAATATGCAGGTTTTTAGTTTCTAAAATAACCTCATAAAGAATCTAAAATGAACACAATTGATATCAATAAATCTATAATACATACGTTATGGCGTTTGAATGGACGTGTGTCAAAATGTCATGCGGTTGTTGACCTTATACTGTAGGGTTGGCAGTATTCTTTTTTTTTTAATTTGTTTTTTTTCGGTGGTGGTCCTAGTGTTTTGAGTGTTGGTGTTGAGGTTTATGTTAGAATTGAAAAACAGATTTTTTATTTATTTTCTTAATATTTTTATTTATATTTTTTCTGTTTCCAACTGGCTAGTGTTTTTATGTTTCTTCTTCAAATATTTTATTTTATTAATTAATGGTGGTTGTTACTTCATTCTGTTATTATAGTCTTTATGTGATAACATTAGCTTATATAAATTATAAAAAAAATATAATTTGAATATGTCATGATTTAATCTAGGTTTTATCTGTTTTATTAATGTTGTAATAAAAATAGTAATTCTGGCTAGAATTGCGAAAGGAAAAATTCATTGAAACCACTTCTCTTGAAAACCAGTCTATATTCATTTACTAATTAAGCTCGTTAATTACAAAGTAGTTCATATATAAATTGTTTTAAGGTAATTAAAATTTAAGTATAGTGGGATTTGAACCCACTCCTTTTTCATTTTTTGTTTCTAAATGTTCTGACTATATTTTATAAGTACAGTTATATCTGTAACAGTTACGTGCATATACAGTATTTATATGGTAATTTAAATCAATGTATTGTATGAATTCATATTGTGATTCACAGTTTTATGCTTCTAGCATTGAGTGTTCAAGGTTAACCGAGTTTAGGCCTTTTTTGGATCAACATACATATATAGATATATTTTTTTTGCGAGTTTTTATGGATATCGATGGGTGATGAAGTATGGAGTGGTGGTTACAATTATATATTATTTTTTTTATTGATAGTATAGTTTCAAAGATTTACCAAGGACTATATCACCATTGCGTGCTGAGTGGCGGAATTCAACGCCGCGCTTTGCCTTCTTTACCAAACCCAGCAAATGAAAATATAAACTTTTACATTTCCTGGAGTGGGAATCGAACCCACAACAGTTTACAGTCGCACGCTTATGCCTCTGCGCCACGACTGGCGTTAATGCCTCAATTCGGCAGAAAGTGGGGAACGGAATATGAACAGACAAAACCTGTGAACCTAGTGTTAAGACACTCCGTTCTCCACTTTCCGGTAAATAGAGGCATTGTGTGCTGAGTGGCAGAACTTAACGCCGCGCTTTGCCTTGCTACCAGAGCGAGGAAATGAAAATATTAAATATTATTAAACGAAATTAGCTGTAGATGTCAGTTTGAATCTAGCCTAACTGTGTTTCCAGGCGTGAAGTAATTTGCAATTTTAACACGTGCCTATTGCGTAGAGGAAGATCGCCCCGTTCCACATTCACTATGTCCATAATAAATTGTAGTATATATATTGTCTTTGGTAATTTTATATAGTTTCTTTTATAAAATTTCTCAAAATAATGTAATAAAATAGTAAGATGGATCACGTTACCACTTCTTTTATGTTTGTTTAAATTTGGCTATGTTTATGGTACATAATAAAATAGCTTCTTAGCTTTTCTTTGAATTAAACGGAAAAAAATATATTAAGTAATCAAGTTAGTTTACGATTTGTACGTATTAGAAAAAAGTAAGTCTTTCTTTTCAATTATTTGTCTTAAATGCGAAGGCAGAAAATATTAATAGAATATTTTCAAATTTGGTTAGGTAGAAAGAGGAGTTTGGAGAGTAGACGCAAGTTAATGTATTTTAAAGGGGCCCCTCATATCTTCACTTGGGTCGCACTGCTCTGAATCCCTCAACAGCAGTTTCTTCCCTTTGTATGAATTATTAGTCTTTCTTTTTTCTTTAACTTCACGCTGTCCTGCTTATAGCAGGGTTGAGGGAACCTGAGAACCTAGTGTTAAGACACTCCGTGCTCTTACAACAATTCCGTTCCCCACTTTCCGCCGAATTGAGGCATCTACAGTCTTCTATAAGTACAAAATTATGTATAACAAAAAATCTTCTTTTTAGAATTTCTACCAGCGACTATTATTTTCACTATAACTACTATTGTTAACCGATTTAAAAAAAAGGAAGGAGGTTCTCCATTGTATTTTTTGTGCGTAACCGCATAACTTTTTACTAGGTGAACCAGTTTTGATGTCTATTTTTATATATGATGTGGTCCCATTTAAATTTAGTTACGTTTGTCGAGTAGTTTTTGAGATATTCGTAACAATGTTACCTATTATGTGCATTTTATTTGAATTCGGTTTTCTTTTTGTTAAAATTTTTAATTATAATATATATATATATTTTTTATAAATGACAACCCTATGACATATGGCATTTTGACTTCATGGCTCGAGCTAACTGTCCCAAGTGAAAGAGATGAGGGTTAGAAATCTTTTATAGTAGGACATGTCAAATGTTAGGTTGCAATTTGTTAAATATATTTGTCACTATCGTGGCTCAGTGGCTGCAAACGCGATGAATGTGGGTTCCATTCCCAATCGTGGGAGTGATGCGATTCAAAGTATTATTGTGTATCTTGGGTAAGGCTAATCGATAAGCGCCATTCAACACGCAAAATTTTGGAATTTTCCACTTTCCACCAAATTTCGACTAAATTGGAGTTTCTAGACACTAAGAGAAGAAAAAGCGTGAATGTAAAAAAGGGAAATATATATTCAATATTTATATGTACTATAGGTATGTAAATTTAGCCAGTCACAATGTACAGATGAGTTTTCTGCAAGGAAAAAGATGACGCCTAGAGGAGTTTAATGAAGCACTGAGAGGGCATTACCCGAAATTACTAGGGAAACAGGAAAAACGGAATTTTACGCTTCATAGTCGAAACTACGAAAGTTTAGGAAATAGTATGGCAACAAGTACACGCAAACGAAATTTTGGGGCTATGACTAGTTTTGTAAATAATTAAAATTTTAACATAAAAGATTATGCACTAAATAAAATGCACTAAAAATACAATTATTACGAATAACTCAAAAACTTCTCGTTCGATCTTCATGAAATTTAAATCGGATCACATCAGAAGCACTTGCTATCATATAAAGAAAGAATCATCAAAATTGACTCAGTAAAAAGTTATATAGTAACACAAAAAAAAACCAGTCAAATCCAGAACCTTTTTTTAAATCGGTTTGAAGTCGTTTTTTTCCTTAATGGCTTGAACTCTTGCGTTTTTAGGCTTATTCATAAATAATGATACGTTAGGTTTGTAATGATGCTGTTTGTAACCTGTAACGGTATTTTAAAAAGTTTATCTGTCATACTGAATATGTCAAAGTGACGTTAAACTTATAGAAGAAATGTTTGTTTTTATATTAGAAGAAATTAATTAACCTATATAAGAAATGTACGAATGTTTTTTTTTAACATACATACATAGCTTCACGCTGTATCCCGCATATAGCAGGGTAGGCAGAGGGAACCTAGTGTTTAAGACACTTCGTTCCCCACTTTATGCCGAATTGAGGCATTGCGTGCTGAGTGGCGGAACTCAACGCCGCGCTTTGCCTTTTTACCAAACCAAGGAAATTATAACATATATTTTATTAATTTAATATGATTTTTATCCGTTATTTAAAAAAATATTAGCATTCTACACTCCTTCACTATATAAACTATAAGTGTGCCAAGTTTCATGCTTCTACGTCCGCGTTATTATCGTAAAAAGGGGTCCAAAGTTTTTGCTTCACGTATTTATATATAGATACACTGAGTCCTAGGATTTTTTTTATAACTGAACGTAAGATGAATACTACTTACAAATTTTGATATGGCCATGATTCATAAGAACAATAGAAAGTTCGTTACCCCATAGCGTGGGTGTTGAAATATATTGTAGTTAATCATAGGTTTGATGCTTGCGTAATACAGAAAATAAAGGTTACGTCAGAGTTTACAAAGTGAAGTGAGGTTCTGTATGTGTTATGTTAAGTAGTTTTTGTGTGAAGGACTGACAAACATATAATTTTTTACAAACTTTCACGTTTATAATAAATTAGTATGAATAATAAAATGCAAGGCGTTTTTATTATGTGTATTGTTTTCGGCTTTAAGATTTATATTGGGGTAGTGAGAGAGGACTTAGTGTTTATACACTCCGTTTAAGTTAGAGGTTGCCAGTGATAGACTACCGACCTCTTGACCTCTTGACCGACGACCACTTGGAGAAATTATTATATTTAAATTATATTTTTATTCTCTCCTCTGTTTAAGGCAAGTCGAGGTTTTTGAGTTCCGCCACTTAGCATGTAATGTCATGAATTAGGGCGGAGAGTGGAGAGTGGAGAGTGGAGATACTTCGTTACCCTATAGCGTGGGTGTTGACATATATTGTAGTTTATCATAGGTTTGATGCTTGCGTATAACAAAAAATTAAGGTTAAGTCAGAATTTGTAGAGTGAAGTGAGGTTCTGTATATATTTTTACCGGTTTCATAAGAGGAATACGTTCTCGTTTTCACATCTTTTTATGTGTGTATGAACCAATTTTGACGATTCTTTTTTTTTGTGATAGTTAGTGCTTAGTGTTAGCTATCTTTTTTTTTTTCAGATTTACGCTGTATTCCGCACAAAGCATGGTAGGCAGAGGGAACCTGAGAGCCTAGTTTTACGACACCACTTTCCGCAAAATTAAGGCATTGCGTCTGAGTGGCGGAACTCAACGCCGCGCTTTTTTAGCTATCATTTTATCAAAATTGGTTCACCCAATAAAAACTTAAAAGCGGTAACAAATACAGTCGAATTAAATACCTTCTTATTTTGAAGTCGGTTAGTAATACAATGAATCATCTGTGCTAGCGAAAGTGTAATTTTTACTTAATTCTCACGAAAATTTTGTAATATATGTTTAATATCTATTGTCTATGGAACATCATTCCCACGGCGGTTGCGAAAAGTACAATTGGGTCAGTTGTTTGTTTCATAGGTTTTTGTTGTGTAATATCTCTCCTTGTATCTCTCAGGCGGAGAAAAGGTCTGTGTTTTTTTATAACGTCTGTCGTGGCGCAGAGGCACAAGCGTGCGACTGTAAAAGCGACAGGTTGTGGGTTCGATTCCCACTCCAGGAAACGGAATTTTCATTTCCTGGGTTTGGTAACACGGCAAAGCGCGGCGTTGAGTTCCGGCACTCAACACGCAATACCTCAATTTGCGGAAAGTGGGGAACGGAGTGTCTTAACACTAGGTTCCCTCTGCCTACCCTGTTATATGCGTATGTATTCATTGAAGCGTAATATATGCGTTGACTTAGTAACGTGTATGTCATTTTATGTTAGTGTATGTCAAACTCGTAGTAGTGTGTGTATATTGTTTATATTTTTAATGTATTATTGTAAAATATATTGGCTTTCTGCGCTCCTTTTCTATATAAACTTTAACTGAGTAAAATTTAGTATTCCTCTGTCCGCATAATATTCGTAAAATGGGTCCATACACTCTTCAAAATATTTTGTCTTAAATATTATTATTTTTGTTGCACATAAATAATCTAGTATTAAGACACATATATTCTACACTTACTGTCTTAACAAGACATATTGTTTTGTCTTACTAGAGGAGGAAAACGGAAAAAAAAATCCCAGAGCGAGTATCGAACACATACCCATGTTGCCTACAGTCAGACGCCATATATATGTTCCAATGCGCCAAAAGTGCTAAAAGAGATAAAAAAATGCATATTAGAAAGCTTTAAAATTCATGTTTTTGATTAATTTAGTATTTTTTTTGTCTACAGCAAAAGTAAGCGAGCGCAATGGCGGACACCGACACGGAGACTTTGCAGAACGGCACTGGACCACTCTCTGCGGAGGAGGAGGAGAGATTGAAGCAGCGTCCGGCGGATATTGATGCTGTGAGTGTCTCATCTCTCTTTTTTATAGTTTTAAAGTGTTAATTATACAGATAGGAAAAAAAATACATTTTTAGAAAACCGTTCTTTCGAATCGTCCGAATCCTTCCGGCGTAGTTCGATAAGAACACATGGTTTAGAGCGTTTGGACCATTTCCAAGAAGCGAAGGTTTGAATCCCGCTGCGTTCAAATTTCTATACGTTTTCTAAACAAAATATATACATCTTTATTTTATTTATTTTAGCTTTACGCTGTGTCCCGCACAAAGCGGGGTAGAAGAAATCTGAGAACCTAATGTTATTAGGACACTCTGTTTTCTTTTAACATTTCCTTTACCAACTTTCCGCCGAAGTAAGGGATTGCGTGCTGGGTGGTGGAACTGAAAGACGCGCTTTGCCTTGTTACCAGAGCGAGGATATGTGTTCTATTCATCTTGTTGAATTAAATTATTGTTATGTTATGTTTCATGGAAGTAGGGAAAAGATTGATTGAGAAGTTGTGTTATATAAAGGTATGGATAATTCTTGGATGGTTAGGGCAGTCAGAGAGAACCAGTGTTAACACACTCCCTTCTCCACTCTCCCTAAATCGAGAACAATAATCGGAACTCAACGCCGCGCTTTTTTATTTTTTTTTTATTTTTAGCTACACGTTGTATCCCGCATATATATAGCAGGGTAGGCAGAGGGAACCTAGTCTTAAGACATTCCGTTCCCCACTTTCCACCGAATTGAGGCAGTGCATGCTGAGTGATGGAACTCAACGCTACGCTTTCCTTTGTTAGAAAAGCCAGGAAATGAAATTATTAAACTTTTATACTTCCTGGATTGGGTATCTAACTCACAAACTGTCGCATTTACAGTCGCACGCTTATGCCTTTGCGCCACGACAGGCGTCAAAATAATATAATGAACATTTGTATTATAATCATTTCTGTGCTACGATGGCTTCAACTATGAATGGATATAACATACTATTATTTTAATAGGTTAATCTATAATATTAAACAGACGAGTACAGTGATCATGTCAAGATGTCTTTATACAGGGGTGAGCAACATTTTTACCCGACTACAACATAAAGGAAGGTAATGCAGAAACCTAAACAGGGCCTATTCAAACTTAGATTTTTTTTGGCGGGCCTACATTTACTTTTTAGTAGTGTTCAAAATTTATTTATATTATAATCATCAGATGACAAAAAAAACACGAAATGTGAGCGCCATTTTAAATTTGTCTTCAAGTTCGAAGGCTCCGCTACGGAAACGATGCAAATCGTGTAAAATTGCTATTTCTGATGCCAAAGCGAAAGCTACCTAGGCATATTCTGTCGAAACATTAAATAAGTACATTTTTTCAATATTATATTAAAATTAAAAATAATACCTGTCAAAAAAACCTTAAAAATAACGCCTGTATTACTAAACTATTTGATAACCGACTTCAAAAAACGCCTGTCGTGGCGCAGAGGCACAAGCGTGTTACTGTAAACGTGACAGGTTGTGGGTTCGATGCCCACTCCAGAAAATGGAAATTTTCATTTTCTGGGTTTGCTAACAAGACAAAGCGCAGCGTTGAGTTCCGCCACTCAGCACGCAATGCCTCAATTCGGCGGAAAGTGGGAATCGGAGTATCTTAACTCTAGGTCTCCTCTGCCTACACTGATATATGGAGGATACAGCGTGAAGCTATGTATGTATGTACTAAATAAATACATTTCTATATTAAAAATAAAAAAAAAAATAAGTAAAAGTTAACTAAGAGAAAACTTCCGAGTTCAAAAGGAGGAAAATATCTGTATTCTGTATTTGTAATATAAATAAACACTTGGTGGGACGCATAACGTTACTAAGCGGCTTGGGTTGTTCACCCCTGCCCGCATGTTACAGCATCTTCCGTCCATTACAACTCTTGTGATATTGTCAATCATAGTTCTTGGCTTGACATCTTCAAATTGAGTCTTATAAATAGAAATGTACATAACTTTGTAACAAGGCAAAGCGTGGGTTTGGTAACAAGGCAAAGCGCGGCGTTGAGTTCCGCCACTCAGCACGCAATGCCTCAATACGGCGGAAAGTGGGAAACGGTGTGTCTTAACACTAGGTTTCCTCTGCCTGCCCTGCTATATATGGGATACAGCGTGAAGTTATGTATGTATGTATGTACATAACTTTTTACTTATATAGGTTTTAAGTGCATTTTAATATAGGTTTTAATTGTAGGCAGAGGGAATCAAAGAACCTAGTGTTCAGACACTCCGTCCTTCCCCATTTTACGCCGAATTGAGGCATTGCGTGCTAAGTGGGGGAACGCAACGCAGCGCTTTGTCTTCTTACCTGAGCAAGGAAATGAAAATACTAAATATTTTTTTATATTTTAATCATCTGGTGTGGGAATCGAACCCACAACCTGTCGCACGCTTATGCCTCTGCGCCACGAGTGGCCTCTTTTCGCTTTTTTATTTTGATTTCATTTGGCTATATTTTCTTAATGATTGTTTTTTTTTTAATTTTCAGGATGTCCGAGAAATGGAGCGCCGTAAGCGTGTGGAGGCGCTCATGTCGTCCAAGCTGTTCCGCGAAGAGTTGGAACGGGTTCTGGACCAGCAGCTGCACGAAGGCAACGATGCACCTCTCCTGCAGAGGATCAGGGAGATGGTTGGGGGGCGTTTGCATACTGGGAGTCTTAGGGTAAGTGTGCTAGAAAATAAAAAAATATGGGGCTTTTTGGATGCTTTGCCAATTATTCATGGGAAAGTATATTTTGCGGACATGTAAGTAGTAACTATGATAAAGAAAGGTGTAATGAGATATAGTTTTCATTTATGTCAATAATTTAGGGTCATAATTAAAGTAACACAAAAATACTTTTTTATTTAGTTAACGAATTGGAGAAATTGGATTTTGGCATTTATTCAGGATAATTTCGGATATTTTTTTTGCAACGTTATGCTTTATTACATATATAGCAGTCAGAGAGAACCTAGTGTCAAGTCACTCTGTTCTCTACATTCCACCTCAATTTGCGTTGTGTGTGAAGTGGCGGAACTTAACTCCGCGTTATGTCCTACTACATCGTGAATGAAAATAATGTGAACGTAATCATTTTTCCGAATCAGAATCAAACCCGCAACCAATCACGTTTACAATCGAACGCTATTCTGCTGCGACGTGATGGCCTTGATTTGTGATAAATAAGAATTTTATTTTTAAAACCTTTTTTTCTGTAAGTCCTAATATTTTTTACTACTATTATGGTCCTAGTTGTAAGCTCCTAATATAAAATAAGTTTTGGTTGTTGTGCCATATATTTAGGACTATATGAAATAAATAACAATGTTGTTTCCAAAGCCTCTACAAATTTTTCTATGAAAGTCCAAATATATTCATTTTTTACCCCCAGGATGTTAGTTACATATTCCCAATGTAAAATAATATTTTGGCTATATATTTAAGACCATTTTAAATAAATAACAGTTCTTTTTTCTGAAGGTACAAATATATGTTTTTTTTTCCCCAGGGTCCAAGCTGCGTTCTCCCCATCAACGATATCCGGGGTATCGAGGGTGTGGGGTACGAGAAGGGGGAGAAGATATTGCGATGCAAGCTGGCCGCTGTCTACCGTTTGGTCGATCTGTTTGGATGGACTCAAAGTTAGTGTTATTTAAAAAAATATATTTTAGGTCATTTTTGACTGGTTTTAAAGTTTCAATTTTATTTGATTTTTTTTTGACTTCACGCTGTATCCCGCATATAGCGGGGTAGGCAGAGGGAACCAGAGAACCTAGTGTTAAGACACTCCGTTCTCTTTCAACAATTCCGTTCCCCTCTTTCCGCTGAATTGAGGCTTTGCGTGTTGAGTGGCGGAACTCAACGCCGCGCTTTGCCTTGTTACCAAACCCAAGAAATGAAAATACTTAATAATTTGAAAATTAAGGAATATTATTATGGATAATTCTAATAGAATAGTAGTAGTAGAATCTTAACTATATTTGAATGGGGCTATATCTGTAGAAGAACGAAGAAGAGTCTGAAGCACTGTCTAATAAAAAATACAGCAGAATTAATACCTCCACCTTTTTTTGGAGTTGGTTAATAAAAATATTGAATTTTATTGTGTTTCATTTTATAGTGAGTTGACTGGATACAGGTTGTGGATGTAAATTTTACTTACATATATACATAGCTTCACGCTGTATCCCGCATATAGCAGGGTAGGCAGAGGGAACCCAGTGTTAAGATCACTCCGTTCCCCACTTTCCACCGAATTAAGGCATAGCGTGCTGAGTGACGGAACTCAACGCCGCGCTTTGCCTTGTTACCAAACCCAGGAAATGAAAAATTCCGTTTTCTGGACTGGGAAACGAACCCACAACCTGTCGCGTTTACAGTCGCACACTTGTGCCTCTGCGCCACGACAGGCGTTTAACTTTTGTTCTGTAATTTTTCTTGGATATCGTTTTCTATTTTCGATCCATAGAGACTGAAATCATATATTACTACGCTCTTTTTGATTATCAACCAAATATGCAGGAAATACGTGAAGATAATAAGCGTGAATAGATTAATAAATTGATTTGTCTATATACTGTTTTTTGATATTAATCTTTATATAAATACATGAAGCAAAAACTTTGTACCCCTTTTTACGTAAATTACGCGGACGGAGGAGCATGAAACTTGGCACACTTATAGTTTATATAGAGAAGGAGTGCAGAATGCTAATATTTTATTAAATAATGGATAAAAAGTATATTAAATTAATAAAATAAATGTTACACACACTACCATGATTTGACATGCATGTTTATATAGTGACATATACATTGCAAAAGACAACGCGTCTACGGTGACACTAGTATAATGTAAATAAATATATGACTGAATACAAAATTTGGCAATTTAAAATTGTTTTTAAACTTATCTCTTGTCTGGTTTTTATTATTTTTTATTTTATCAGCGGGCATAAGCGGTCAGATCACGGCTCGCCTGAACACAGCGGTGGAACAGGTCCTCACTACCCCCCGGGGGCTGTTACCCCACGAGGTGACCGCCTCGTCGCTGGTCAAGGTGGATATGCAGGGGGTGGTCCAGGACCAGGGGACTACCAATTTCCCGGTTAATGTTGAGGGTGAGTGATTTTGGGGGTGTTTTTTTAGAAGGGGTTTAGACACACATACATACATACATAGCTTCACGCCGCATATAGCAAGGTAGGCAGAGGAAACTTAGTGTTAAGGCACTTCGTTCCCCACCTTTCGCCGAATTGAGGCATTGCGTGCTGAGTGGCGGAACTCAACGCCGCGCTTTGCCTTGTTACTAAACCCAAGAAATGAAAAATTCATTTCCTAGAGTGGAAATCGAACCCACAACCTGTCGTGTTTACAGTCGCACGCTTGTGCCTCTGCGCCACGACAGGTGTTTAGATATGATAATAATTTTGTCAGTTTTATGAATAAGGCAGAAGGAAATTTTTTTGTTTCAAATCGAGATGTTGTGTGTTGAGTGGCGGAACTCAACGCCTCGCTTCGTTATACTAAAGCGAGAAATGGAAATAATTGTGTCCTCCGTGTGAGAATCTGCTGAATCATTTTCTGGTTAAAATAGACATGTAGAGAGTGGTCCAGGACCACTAACCAAAGTTTCCAAGAGGTTCTCGGGTTCGAGTCCCGCTATAATGACATTTGTATAGTTTTTCTGAAAATGGTTATTATGTGATTTACATTATTAAAAATATTTAATAAATAGTGTTTTCTCTTGCCAAATGATTGTTTGAAGTAATAATCGTTGTAGTGTAGGAGAAATTTGTAAAAATTTCTGTCCAAAAATGTTAACAACAAATTAAGTACTGATGAATGTATAAGATTTATAAGAGGATAATAACGTATGGCTTAGTGTCAGAGTTCTTGGAAGGCTTCCAACGATCGCGGGTTCGAATTCAGTTACTTCTATATATTTATGTGTTTTATAGTTTTTTAAAATACTTTTTTTCCTGCCAGGTTTCTCCCTTCACGCGTCAGTTCACGCAGCACGTCCGGACGTGCGTTGCGTGTTACACGTGCGTTCAGCGGGCGCTTTGGCCGTGTCGGCCACCAAGAGGGGGCTACTGCCGCTGTGCAACGAGGCGGCTTTGTTGGGCGATGTGGCTTATCATAGGGTGCCGTATGGTGAGTGGGGGGAGAGGGGTGGTTTGTGGATTAGTTTTCCACTATAACATACCAATGGAGACGTCCATACAACATGGTCTTCACCGGCTTGCCTAATTTTTGAAATTTCTAGTATGGGACCTAAAGAAAAAACGGTCGCCAAGAAAATTTGGACCTCGAAAAAACAAACTCAAGCAAAATGTGAGAGCTAAAAAAAGGTACCCAGGAAAATGTGGACTTAACATTGTAATTGAGTTTGCGAAAAAAAAAACAAGATCAAGAAAGGTATTATAAAAAAATAGGTTGCCTTGAAAATATTGGGCATAAAATTGCCAAATAACAAGCTCTGACATCTTAAAGACCTATAAAAAATGGTCATCGCCCAAATTCGATAGTGAAATTACTAAATACCTTGTCATCCTATACCGGCTTCCCTAAAAATTATCGGCTTCCCTAAATATACATCGGCTTCTGTAAATATATATATATATATAGCTTCCCGAAATATACATCAGCTTCTCTAAATATATATACCCGCTTCCTTAAATATACATCATATGGCTTCTCGATATATATATACAGGCTTCCCTAAATATACACCGGCTTCTTTAAATATATATACCGGTTTCCCTAAAAATAACCGGCTTCCCTAAATATATACCTTACCAGGTGTTCTGGACAACGAAGAACGCGACAAGCTGGTGAGAGCCCTCGGTCCTCACGCCAAGGTCCTCATGCTGAGCGGTGGTGGTGCTCTCTGCTGTGGAGCGACCCTCGAGGAGGCCTTCTTCCAGGCCAAGAACCTTAACGCGGCCTGCGACGTGCAGCTCCGCCTGGCCTCGCTGCCCCTCGACGAGCTGACGATTCTGGATGAGGAGACCAGGCGACAGGTGAGGGGAAATGTGGTGGGAGGTGGTGATAGGTGGTGGTGGTGACAGATTAGAGGTAAATAAGGTGGCTGAAAAACAATTGACAGTGACTTTGCAAAAAAACTATGTAAACTATGTAAGAATATATAAGATTCAATTTCTTTTCTTCCGTTCCCCACTTTCCGCCGAATTAATACATTGCGTGCTGAGTGGCGGAACTCAACGCCGCGCTTTGCCTTGTTGCCAAACCCAGGAAATTAAAAATTCAATTTCCTGGAGTGGGAATCGAACTCAAAACCTGTCGCGCTTACCGTCGCACGCTTTGTGCCTCAAGACACGACAAAAGATATTTTTATTGTGGAAATATAATTGTAATAATTTATGTTTTTAATCGATTTTCAAAAAAAATGTCAGATTAATTCATTCGTATTTTTTTATGTGTATATATATAACTTTTTTTTAATTCATTGTGTGATATCGAAACTAGCTTTTGAGTTAATCGTAATAATTTTAATTTTTAGTGAATTTTCGGTTTTCTTTTGTTGTTAAATTTTTATTATATTTAATTATTTATTACTATTTGTTTTGGCAGATGTTCGAATCATCCCGCAAGCCCCCGTCGGACGCCAGCAAGTGGCGCGTCGGTGGTGAGGAGTTCGAAGCCCTGATGCGCATGTTGGACAACGCCGGGTTCCGCACCGGATACATATATAGACATCCTTTGGTTAAGGTATGGCCGAATTTTTTTTTTTGTCGTTAAGATTTGGTACTCTTTTATATATAATGAGTCACACCAACGTTTTTAGCTAACAACATATCTAAGTAGAAGGTAACTGAAGAAAATAGAACCTGTTTTTATTTTTTTTTCTATCTTCAAAAATGAATGAGATATCTCGCGTTAAAGTGCAGCCTCGGTGACGCTAGTAGCGCTACTGTCTGACGTCACGTGCACACTTTCATACACATACGTTGTAACAACACGCACACACACAACCGCCACACGCACACATACCTATCGCCGCGTGACGTCACCAAACGATATCGTTTTGATGAAACAAAAACTATAGTTATTTGCAAGAACAGGCGCATTTAATGCATTCACTTTTTTAATAAGATTTAGATGTGTTGGTGTGACTCATTCATAAGGTTTATTTAACTTAGACATTTCAAAGAAATTTAATCAAAATAATCATTTTATATTAAGTTTAGAGGAGCTTAAAAGGCATAATTTAAATTAACACATTCACGACCGCTGACGTGAATACACGTCATTTAAAACTTTACTCCTGGTTAACGCTGACGTGAATTAACGTCATTTAAAATTTAACTGGTTGGCACTGACGTGAATTACGTCGTTTAAAATTTTATTACTGGTTGGTGTCGACGTGAATGCACGTCATTTAAAATTTTATTCCTGGTTGGCGGTGACGTGAATTCACGTCATTTCAAATTATTATATTTTAGTTTTAGTTGAAAATATATCAACATATATATTTCAAAACAATTTATTTTCTTGTTATCCTCCCCTTGACGATACAAGTTTGCGGTAACCAGCTTCAGATTTTTATTATATTTGTCGTATTCAGAATTATAAAACGTAGAAAAATAGCCAGGCGTTATTGTGTTAAAAGGGAAATTAATGGCAAAATGAAAACTGACTACAAATAAATAAAAATAATTTATATTTTTTTTTCCAGCAAAATTAAGTCCCGTTCTCGAAGTTTTGGTTTGATGTTGTTCGTTTGTGTTTTGCGGAACTCAACGCCGCGATGAAATTATTTGTTATTATTTGTATCTCTTTAACACCATGTTCTACGTTCAGGAAAAAATGCGTTAAGATTTTTGAATTCTAAAGAAATTAAAAAGGAAATTGTAATTTTTCAAAAAACATTAATAAAATATTGTTTATTTTTTAAATATATATTTATTTTATTTAGAACGACGTTCCCAAGCCCAAGAACGATGTGGAGGTGCCGCCGGCCGTTTCCTCCCTTGGATATCTTCTGGAAGAGGAAGAGTTGTACAAACAAGGGTGAGTGGGGAGAGTAGGGACTATAAAATGATTTCTTAAAACCTGTTAACTGGGTATGACGAAATATTTCGTCATACATAAAATCCTACTGCAGTAGACATGACGACATTTTTCGTCATGGAAATTAATGGTAACATATTGAACGCATTACGTTCTACGTTATCTATTAAAAAAGTTTTACTTATACTAAGAAAAAAGTTCCCATTGTGAAGAGAGTTGAACAAATGTTTATTTCTTGGTTAACAGGTTAAAATTACTTCTTTTCAAATATTTGCAAGTTTTTTACTATTTTTGATACACATCTTACATACATACATACATACATAGTTTCACGCAGTATCCCGTATATAGCAGGGTAGGCAACAACCTAGTGTTAAGACACTGCGTTGCCCACTTTCCGCCGAATTGAGGCATTGCGTGCTGATTGGTGGAACTCAACGCCGCGCTTTGCCTTGTTACCAAACCCAGAAAATAAACGCAGTCGCACGCTTGTGCCTCTGCGCTACGACAGGCGCTAACAAAAATATTATAAAAATATTTAAAGACATATTACATATATTATTTTATTTAAAGGAGTGATTTTTGTTTAAACATATACATATTTGATAAAATGAATTAAAGTTACTATTAAAATTGATATTAATTAGTTTTTGTTTTAATTCTTAATTTAATTTCTTTTTTTTTAAATAGATTATGGAAGAAAGGCACAGGCAAGGCCGGCGAGCGTACGCGCTGGCTGAACTCTCCCAACGTGTACCAGAAGGTGGAGGTCCTCGAGACCGGCACCAGCGACCCCAAGAGGATCACCAAGGTAGAATACGTGAGAGTTGAGGCGGAGTAGGGGGTCGGAAGTGACCTCATACGTGATGAACATGGGGTACAATAAGACCCCATGTAGGAGAGCGGTATGGGGTTTTGATGCTTTGTGATTTGAGGAGTTTGGGGGAGTTTGAGGGAGTTTAGGAAGAGTGGGGTAATGTTGAAGTAATAAACTTAAATTGTTGTGGGTAATATATGAATATAAATTATAGTTCCATTTTTCATTTCGTTTTTTCATCGCGATGGTGATTGGTTAAATTTTGACTTGATTGACTTTGCCTTTGATTTTGACTTTAAATTTGATTTCGACTTTGAATTTGATTTCGACTTTGACTTTGATTTCGACTTTGACTTTGATTACCAATGTCAACAAATATTTGTATAGTTCTGCCTTAAATAACATTTTCTTTATACATTCCAACAAAGAAATTAAAATTATATATTTTATTAAATGAATAAAAATGGAACCATAAGTTATATTCGGATTCATAATAATTTATGTTTAATTATTTCAATAGTTTTTTTTAGGTTACTAAGAAAAGGGGAATTTGGGGATAATGGGTCATAATGGGGTCTTTGAAAAACAGTTTGATTTCATTTTTTTATTGGACTTTATGAAAATAAAAAAAAACTGAAGTTAGATAATTACAGATTTTTCATAGAGAGGTTTCTCTTGTTTTTTTTTAAATGGTGTAAGATTTCAAATCACAAAGCATCAATTTTTTTTTTGAGAGAGAATGGAGAGATTATTGGAACCCAGTTGTATTTATAATTTAAAATTACTTCCTATTA
The DNA here is from genome assembly GCA_033558755.1 of Philaethria dido. NCBI lineage: Eukaryota > Metazoa > Arthropoda > Insecta > Lepidoptera > Nymphalidae > Philaethria > Philaethria dido. The sequence goes on from JAKGSA010000736.1 coordinate 209,402, forward strand.
TTTGTATATTAAGCGTGTAGTTTTTTTTTTTTTTTAACGAAGATGTAATTTTTTTTTTCTAATTTAAGAACTAATCTGTGTGTTTTTTGCTTGGATGCTTGAGTTTACCAAAAATTATATTAATAGTAATAACTTTTAACTTGTGCTCATTAATTTAAAAAAACCAACTATTTTTTTTTAATATAGTAATCTGAAAATATTTTGTATCTGTGTCAGAATTACGTAATTTATTGTTTTTTTTTTATTATAACTAATTATGTCATTGATATTCTATATAAATCCTGTAGAGGCTGTTTAGTATTTTTTTTTGACGTAAGCTACAGTCGAAATATTTAAATTAGAACATTATAGTAGTTCTTTAGATATTTAGAGTATATTAATTATATCGCTAAATATAATTTAGGCATTTATTTAAAAAAAAAAAGAAAAAATTTAAAAAAAAAACAAATTAGTAGTCTTTTTAAATATTGTTAATTAGACGTCTTTCAAATTGTAGGTATTTATCTTTTTTTATTTTTTTCATATTTAATCTGTATTGAGATTTTTTATTATTAGCAGTTTAGTAAAAAAAAAATATTTTTTTGGCTATAAAAAATAATATTTGGCGTATTTTTAAAGAAAAAAAAATATAGGATTTCTAGTTTTTTCTTAAGTGTTTGAATTAAAAAAAAAACAAAGCATACAAAATATCGTGCAATAGCTAGTTAATGTTTATACATTCCTTATTATTTAATTAATTATTATAATATATAAAAAAATACATAAATAAAAGATTTTTTTCAATAATCGCGCAAATTATCGATTTTTTTTTCTCGATTTTTTTCAACTGTCAACTGTCAACGAATCGATTTAGACGTAATTTTTTTCCTTTATATATATTTATATTTAGAATAAGTTGTGTGTTTAAAGATTTATATTATGTAGGTATTTTTTTTTTTGGTAAAAACTTTTTTTTCTTTGTCAGAAAAAAATAAATAAATAATTCAGTGGAAAGTGGAGAACAGAGTGTTTTAACACGTCGGTTCTCAGGTTCCCTCTGTCTATCCTGCTATATGCAGGGTACAGCGTGAAGCTATAAAAAAAATTAAAGAAATAATTGCATTAGACGTAAAAGTTTTTGCCAAAATTAAAAAAAAAATGAAAGCTTTCAAATAGTTTTGTGCTTATAGAAATATAAATATATAAATATTAAAAATTATTAAAGATATATTTAAAAAAATGTAATATCTATTCTTTTTTTTGACACACGAAATGCTATTGAATTTTTTTTAATTTTTTTTTTAACTAAATGCTGTGTTTTCTTTTGTTTAATTTTTTTTCTGTTTGTTTTGAATTGTGACTAATATAATAATGTTTTGCAGTGGGTGGACGCTAACAACGAAGAGGTAATTGTGCCGCCATTTTCTTTTTTTTTTAACGACCTTTTATTTTCCTGTCTTAGGTTCTGGGTTTCTTTTTTTTTGTAGCTTAAAATTGGGTATTTGACGGGTTTTTTAATATAATTTTATGATTATGAGGTTTATATATGTAAATATATTTTTTTTTAAAACTATTTTTTTTTTAAATAATTGTACTAAGATTTAAACCAATAAATTCAAGATATTCGTCATATGTTCTTACCAACTTATGTTAATATTAAAATATATCCAAAAATATTACATCCGTACCAGGCGTGGATATGTTGATAGGTCGACATGCATTATTTTTTTAGCTTCACGCTGTATCCCGCTCATAGCAGGGTAGGCAGGGAAAACCTGAGAACTGACGTTAAGACCAGTTTCCAACTTGTTATATACGTGAATAATTGATTGAATTATATTGAAAATATATTGCAAATTTGAAGCAAATTAAATATATGTCTGTCGTGGCGCAGATGCACTGACTGTAAACGCGACAGGTTGTGGGTTCGATTCCCACCCCAGGAAATGAATATATTAATAATATTTAGTATTTTCATTTCCTTGCTCTAGTAATGAGGCAAAACGCGGCGTTGAGTTCCGCCATTCAGCACGCAATGCCTTAATTAGGCATAAAGTGGAGAACAGAGTGTCTTAACACGTCGGTTCTCAGGTTTCCTCTGCCTACCCCTACTATGTGCGGGGACGTACGTGAAGATAAAAAAAACATTAAGCATATTTGAGTAAAAAAGTATTTAATTAACATAAAAATAGAATTAAATAAAAAAATACTTTTCATGAAATATATGCATTTGTCAAGTTATTCACGCTTGGTGTAAATATTATATTTAGTAACATATTTAGTAGTAATAACAATAACAATAAATAAATATGTTACATTTGTAACATGGTTGGGGTTAAAAGTTATTTTCATTTCTTCGCTCTCTAACGACATGCCGCGGCGTTTAGTTCCGCCATTCGACTTGTTTTAACTGTGATGTGGAAAGAAAGGATCTGGTAATACTAATGTTATTCTTAAATTTAATAAAATACTATTTTATAAAGCCTAAATATAAGTATATTTTTAATATTATTATGATTTTTTTTTTATTTGTAGTCAAATACCTAATTTTTTTTACTTCCGGTGCAGTTCATGACAGTCATAATTCTAAATTTTCAATTAACATTTACTACACAGCAGTTAATTAATTAATATTTTATATATACATAGCTTTTTTTTTTAAATTCAACAGCATTTCATAATTACCCTGGTGGATAAAGTTATTTAAAAAAAAATTAAAAAAAAATAATTTCATCCAATAAAAATATCATCGAGTTTGTACAGTGTAGGGAAAAAGAATTATTAGATAAAATGTTGCCATGTAAGAGAAACCTTTTCCCTACCTCGTTATTTTTTTTTTATTTTTTTCCTTTTGCAACTCTTGGATCATCTTGTCTTTAAAAAAAATTGCTGGTTTTTTTTTTCAATTAAAATTGAATGCGCATTGAGTTTCAATTCAAGCTTTGCATGGGAATTTAATTTTTTTTTCATATGTTTATTATAAAAAAAAAATATACTGTACATGCTCGATGATACCAGGACGAACGCTTTTTTTCTCTCTGCACTTATTTTTCTCTCCTCTATCTATCAACTAACCTTATTCCTTGCTTTATTTTTGAAATGGCAACATTTTATTAATTTTTTTTTGTCTTTTCTTTTCCCTACACGGTGTTCGTGGAAAAACATGAAATAAATACATAAAAACGTGGATTTTTTGACAATTTTGGAAAAAAAGTGGATTCAAGATGGTTCTCCGGCGCACTCTAGTACCCCGGTGAAAATTGACACTCTGCAATTCGTACCTAAAAATACGAACCCGAAGGAATTTAAGGCGCTACAACAACAGGTATGTTTTTTTGGTTATTATTTCTTGTTATAACATGAAAAATGTTTTTTTCTTGGTGTATTAGGTTATTTTTTTTATTTAAAAAAAAATATTTAGAATTTCTTCCAAAAATGTTTCTCTGTTTGCCGTTTTTTGAAATTAGTATAAAAAAATAATTTACGATTTCTTTTATAAAATGTTATCTTTTTTATATTTTTAATTTATGTTATGTTTTATAAAAAATGTTGCTGTTTTTGTGTTTTTAAATTCATTATATTGAAAAAGTATATCGTTTTTATACGTATAATTTGATTGTTTTTTCTTTTTGCCTTCCTAAATATAATTTCTCGCTATATATCCAATTCTATCAAAAACCCATGTCTAAACAAAAACCGATGCAACCAGATAAAAGAGAACCGTCGCGCGGACAAGATAAGCGCGGGCCCGCAGTCGCACATCCTGGAGGGCGTGACGTGGGACGAGGCGTCCAAGCTGGTGGGCGAGGACGCCGTCAACACGCACACCGGCGACCACGTGGTGAGTGCGGGGGGTGTGGGTTCACATACAGGAAATGAACATTTATTTAGTTATTTCTGTTATATTTTTTGCACCGCATTGTGCCCGCTTTTATCTGTAGATCCCTTCAGTTAGGTTGCCTGGAAGAGATCACTTTCAGTGATAAGGTTGCCTTTTTGCATTTGTTGTATTATTTAAAATTTTAATGTGCAATAAAGTTTTTTCTATCTATCTATATTTAGTATTTTAATTTCTTCGCTCTGGTTGAGATTGGCGTTGAGTTCCGCCACTCAGCACGCAATGCCTTAATTCGGCGGAAAGTGGGGAACGGAGTGTCTTAACACGTCGGTTCTCAGGTTCCCTTTGTCAATCCTGCTATGTGCGGGATACAGCGTGAGACTAAATATATATATATATGTAAAAAGAAAAAAAGAACGTAAGTATACTTGTATACTTCCGTTCCGTTTAATATACTTTATATGCATTATTTAAAAAAAAATATTATCATTCTGCACTCCTACTCTATATAAACTATAAGTGTACCAAGTTTCATGCTCCTCCGTCCACATAATTTTCGTAAAAGGAATCCAAAGTTTTTTTTTCACGTATTTATATATAGATAATCAAAATGTATAATTTTTCCTATTTTCTCCCCAAATCTGGGGAGATTTTAATGAATTTTCGATTTTTTTCCATTTTCTTAGCTTTTGAACGATTTTTATGACTTTCTTTTATATATTATTTAAATACTTCCCTTGTTATATTTGGATGTCCCGATTTTTAAGTTTTTCTATTTTCTCACCAAAACTCCCTAAATCCTAATAGATTTTGGATATATTTCCAATTTTTTTTTCAAAAAGGTTAAGCCCTAATAGATTTTGGACATTTTTTTCCATTTTCTTGCCAAAACTTGCCAAGTCCTAATGAATTTTGGAGTCCACTCCACTTTTAGTCAATTTTCGAGGTTCCTTTCTATTTTGTTGCTAAAACTCGCCAAGTCCTAATTAAGTATGGACGTGTATCCCCAAAAGGTCCTAATGGGCGCAGCGTCCAAGGGCATCATCCAGCGCGGCTACCAACACAACGCGGCCGTCTACAGCGCGCCCTACGCCCGCAACCCCTTCGACCACGTCACCGACAACGAGATCGACGAGTACCGCCGCACCGTCGAGAGGAAGCAGCGCCACGACTGTGAGTATGGGGGAGAGAGAGAGAGAGGGTGGAAGAGAGAGAGCGAGAGGGAGCAGCGCCACGACTGTGAGTATGGAGGAACGGGGAGTGAGTGAGAGACAGGAAACAGCACCATGATTGTGAGTATGGGAGAGATAGAGGCAGGGTGAAAAGAGGGAGTGGTACGAGCATGAGTGTAGTGGGTAGAGAGGAAGTGAGAGTCGTACGACTAAGTATAGTAGAGATAGGAGAGAGTGGATTTTGTTTTTGAAATAGCTCGAAGGACCAATTTTTTTGATTGATAGGTAGTAGAGATGAGAGGTGATAGGTGAAAGAAAGAGATGAAAGGCGTAAGAGTGCACGGAGGAAGTGATAGTGGTTATTTCTTTAAAAATTAGTTTGAAGAACCACATATTTGATATGGTACTATGAATGTGTAACATATGATGAAAAGAAGTTTAGAAATGAATGGAGTTGAGAAAGAAAGAGATGGGAGAGGCAAGAGTGAATATTTTGAAATTTTCGTACGGCATATTTTAGATATTTTTTTAAGTGTGATTGTATATGTTTACGGTAGAAAGCGCACATTTTTTTCTCTTTTTTATGATTTTTTTAAATTTGATCGTGTGTTGCAGACGACACGGACATATCGGAGTCGGAGGCGGTGAGCGCCGCGCAGGTGACGTCACCCAACACCGCGCCCTCCGACACCGAGGACGAGTCGCGTGATGGTATGTTGGGTGGATTTCTTTTCTCTTAATACCCTGCTATGTTGCTAAAAGCGTGAAACTTAAATTAAACTAGTAATATAAACATTCTTAACGCCTGTTGTGGCGCAATGGCACAAGCGTGTGACTGTAAACGCGACAGGTTGTGGGTTCGATTCCCACTCCAGGAAATTTTAAGTAATGTTTAGTATTTTCTGGGTTTGGTAACAAGGCAAAGCGCGGCGTTGAGTTCTGCCAGTCAGCTCGCAATGCCTCAATTCGGTAGAAAGTGGGGAACGGAGTGTCTCAACACTAGGTTCCCTCTGCCTACCCTGCTATGTGCGGGATACAGCGTGAAGCTAAAGAGAAAACTATTTAAACCTAAGTTTAAACCACAGTTAACGAAAACAGTTAAGAATCAGCTTAGTATTGACTAAGCTGGTTTTAATGCAACTTTTCAGAACAACGCGTGCTCCGGATAGAGACTAAGCAAGTGCCAGTCCGCAGTCAGCCAGAGGTGGTGTTGAGTGATGGTAAGAGAGAGAGAGACTTTTTTTTTTGAGCATTTTGATACATATATGACTCTTTTTAGATGCATGTGGAAACTTATGCATAAGAGTATGGTCTAGAATTTATTTTTAGGTTTTGGCTAATCTGTGGTTTTTGCTATGTTCTGACTTTATTATTAAAAAAATATATAAATAAAAAGGTTGTTATAATTTTTCATTTTGTTAGATAGATTAAAGTTATTTTATTTCCTCTTAGAAATGAGTCACACCAACATATATAAATCTTATTAAAAAAGTGAATGCATTAAATGCGTCTGCTATGCTTCTTGCAAATAACTATAGTTGTTGTTTCATCAAAACGATATCGTTTGGTGACGTCACGCGGCGATAGGTATGTGTGCGTGTGGCGGTTGTGTGTGAGTGCGTGTTGTTACAACGTACATGTATGTAAGTGTGCACGTGACGTCACACAGTAGCGCTACTAGCGCGACCGAGGCTGCACTTTAACGCGAGATATCTCACTCAGTTTTGAAGATAGAAAAAAAATAAAAACAAATTCTATTTTCTTCAGTTACCTTCTACTTAGATATGCTGTTAGCTAAACACGTTGGTGTGACACATTTCATATCTGTAGGTTGTTTGACTTCAAAGCTTATTTAAGTAACTTTTGAATTCAATTAAAAAAAAATACATTTTATTAAAAAAAAAAAAAATTATGCAGTTTTAAAGCTTCTGCCATCTTCATTTGACTTGTATATGTAAGTTTTAAGCGCTAGGTTTTTATATCGCTTAGACGGTTTCCAAGAGTTGTAGGTTTGAGTCCCGCCCCGTTCAAATTTTTATACATTGCTTAAAATTGATTTTTTTTAATTTTACATGAATATAGTTACAGTGTATTAGATTAGCCAAGACATTTTTATTATCTAGATCTAGATTTTCGATATTTTTCCCTTAGTTTCTTCATATATGACTAATTGTATGATCTCGTTAATATTTTTTTCTTTTGAATTATAGAGTTTTTTGACTTTTGTTTTTTTTTTTTAAGAAAGGTTATAAAAATTTACAGTCTTAAATTTTTAGGTTATTTTTTTTTTATGTTTTTGAAGTGAAATTTTATTAAAATTCTTGCGTTTTATTAAGTCTTGTAACGAAAATGCGTTAAGAAAAAGAATTACAGTAGATAGTCGGTGGAAGAATGACATCTTGAATAAAAAAAAAGCGTGTAGTGTCTTTTTTTTTTTTTATTTATTAAATAATAATATAATAAAATTCACTCTCTCTTTATTGAAGTTTCAATTCTTTTGTGTGTGAATTACACACACACATACATACATTTTCTTATGTGTAATGTATTACACATAAGAAAATCAAAAAAAAAATCAATGTCAATGTGTCAATCTTTTTAAATATTACATTCTCGAATACTTTTCCAAAGTTTCACTTCACCCATGACAATTTTTTGTACACAATGTGTAGGAATATTTTTCTCAAATTTCAGTTTTGTTGTGTGTAAATTACACACAATATTCTTTTTATGTGTAATTTAATGTGTAAAGTGAAATATCTTTTTAAATATCACATTCTCTCGGCTATTTTTCTAAAGTTTTACTTCTACCGTATTTGAAATACATACACACACACATTTATGTCTAATATTATAATGTGTTACATTTTCCTCAAATTTCACTTCTACCATGTGTAAATTACACACAATGTATTTTTTATGTGTAATATAGTATGTAACAAAAGTCAAATCACTCTTTATTTTTGTGCATATGCATGCATATGCATATTTTTTTTAAGTAGCATGCATGTTTTATAGTGGATACGACAGATTTCTTGGCCGCGGAACGCGAACACGCCGATAGGACCAGAGGTTTGTTTTTATTTAATATGTATAATATTTATTTGCTATGTGTCTATTTTTTTTTTAACTTTTCGGTGTTACTTGCAAAAAAAATTTTTTATTAGAAAAAATGTTGTGTTTTTGATTAAAAAAAGTATTTTTATTGGTTTTATTATAATATTGTGTCTGTACTTTTAATTTCAAGGAAAGTGTTGTTTTTTTTTTGCAAGTAAGCTACTAAAGCACGAGCGACATGAGCTTCTAAAGCTTGCTATGCACGATTTCTTTTTTTTTATTTCAACACGTGCACAGATAACTATTTAACTTATTAACTTTTTAATCAAAACCTAACAAAACTATTTTTTTTTCTATATATATATATTTATATCCCCATATATATGACTAATTGTCCCAAATAAGATTCCCGGGATCCGAACCTGCTATCCGACGATGAGGTGTTCCTCGATTCGGCATCTTCAGTACCGTCAGGGTCGTCCTCAGTTCCGGTCCCCATACAGGGACCGCTGCTCGTCAGACAGTATACTGTGCAGGGTCCCGTTGGAAGAGGTGAGAGGGAGATGGAGATAGGGGGTTTTGTGTGGGAGAGAGTGAGATGGGAACATTGGGAATGGTAGTGAAAAGGATGGGTGAAAGAGTGGTAGGGTACAAGTAGGGGAGACATTTTAAACTGAGAGAAGAAAGAAGAAGATGGAGAATTGTGTGTGGGAGTGTGAGTGGGGATATTGGGGATGGTATTGAAAAGGGTGGATGAAAGTGTGCTAGGGAAGAAACAGAGGGATGTTTGTTAGATTGAGAGTGAGACATGGTGAGAGGGAGATGGGGATAGAGCATTGTGTGTGGGAGAGTGAAAGTAAAATATTGGCAATGGTAGTAAAAAGTGACAGGTGAAAGAAAGGTAGGGTACAGATAAAGGGAGTTATGTTAAACTGAGGAGTAAGGAGAAAGTACAAATAGATGAAGAGGAAGTAAAAACGGATGGGTGAAAAAGGCATAGATAGAGAAAGGTATATTAGACTGAGAGGGAGATATAGTAAAGAATAATTGTTAGGAAGATAACAAAAGAAGTATGGAGATAGATAATAAAGGTGGGAAAGACATAGGGTTCTAGAGAAAAGTATTGGGTGTAAATGGAAGAGAGAGAAATTGTAAAAGAAAGGAAAAAAGTGGATAATAAGATAGGGAAAAGTGAGTAGAAGAGGCAAGAGGGATATGATAGACTTAAATGAGATATATGTTATGATTGACGAAATGGGCAAAAAGAAGAGATGCTTGTTGTTTGTACTACATGTTGAGATATAAGGTATTTATGAAAGAAAATGTGATAGATAAACACAAAGTATTAAATTATAATTGTGTATAAGATGATGATGATGATGTTGATGATGATAATAATCATGATGATGATGACGATGATGATAGGTTAGAAGATTCAACTAGAAAGTGACCGAAAGGGAGACGTTAAGAGAAGTTGAAAAGAGATTAACATAGAAAATCAATGTCGCTAGCTTCATAGAAATTGTATTCTTCATTAACATCATTAGTCGTGCTAGGTTGTTGTCCTGTGACGTCATGTGTTACGTCATCTCCATTATGACCATCGTATATTGTATTTCTCATTATTTATATGTATTTTTTTATTATTTTTATGTTTTCGTTTGACTTTGCGTATTATGAAATTAAAATTATAGCAGTATTTATATTTTTTCCTTCAAGACATGAACGTATGGCACAGTGAGATTTGTTGTTTGATGGTTCTAAGTTCATATCATGCCATGTTTTAATTTTTTCTACGCAATTTCACTATTTTTTTTTTCATTTGCTAAAAAATCCTGGTCGTTCTTTGTTTTACTAACACCACTAATCCCTAACAGGTACACTAATTGGTAATGAAGCTCTCTCATCACACAAGCGTTCGCTACACAAATATTCACGAAATCATAATTTTTCCAATTTTATAACTAAATACGAACCAAACAGACATCCTAAATGTAAAATTAGTCTGAATAATAAACTTAATGAAGTAAATACAATTGCCATATATAACCCAGGTAATTTAAGTAGTCGGTCCAGTTTATACTCTATCTCATCTCTAGAATGGGATAGCAAAGTTAATTCTCCCTTTCACACTCGGTCCTTACCTCGTAAGAGTAAAAGAGATAGCACTAGACTATATAGAACTAGGTCTCATAGCAGTTTTATTAATTCGTATATAAAAGACCCTGAACCAATACATTTTCATGTACCTAAATGCAATTCGTGTGGTACTATCATTTCTTCTTATCCGAGACGTTCTGTAAAGGATAGTAGGTTCAAATCTAAGTATTATTCAGCGGATAATATATTTCAAAAATGTATAGATGAAATAGAATTTAATAATGTTAAAGTTAAAGATTTTAGTGAGCCAATACTAAGAAATGGTGTTTCGGAGTTCGTAGACAGTCAAGAGTTCAATGAAGATAATTATATAAGTGATATTGGCAATGGTTTTGCTTCCGGTGACCAAACTGTTATTGTAATAGAAGATATTAAGATTGATAACAAGGAATTTAATCTACTTGATAAGAAAGAAAACCGAATGATAGATGAAGCGAATATACCTGCTCTGAAGTCAGTAAATGATGATTATGACATATATAAAGCAATACCTGCAGACATTATAGAGGAGAAAGTGATCGAAAATAGCCTAAATGATGCATCAGAATCGACAGAAGGCGAATATCATAGTTTTACAGATGATTTAGAATTTGAACACGCATTTTATGAAAGTCCAGTTAGGGATCTTGTGGAAAAAGACATAAGAGATTACTCTGTACCAATAAATTTCTATTGTGATGACTATAGAAAAGAGAGCCCGAGAAAATCTCCGAAGAAAATAATTGATATATCCAAAAAGACCATTTTGGAACCGATTTTAGAAGAATCTAAAGTTGGTGGTAGCGATTCTTCCAATGATTCAAGTAATAATGAATCTAATGTACATAAAACTTCTGACAATATTATTGTAGAAAATGTTTTAACATCTAAGACTCTTGAAGAAGGAAATAAAGATATTGTTATTAATACCAATTTAACTTTGAATGAAGTTCAAAGTAATGCAGAAGCTAATAAGGATGACAGTAACAAAAATATCGATAGACTTAGTTCGTTGAGTGGATTTAGTTCCATCGCAAGACAAAGTTTAGATTCTACAGTAGAATTTGAGAAGTATGAAATTATTACCGATATAGTCACTTCTTTGTTGCTCAGAATCGATTTTATTACAGTTGAAAATAAATTTAATGTTTCAGAAGATAGTCATACTGAAGGTATAAAAGATAAATATGAATACTATACTGTTACACAAATGGTAAAAGATATAGAAGAAGATATGCATCTTAATGAAACTGTTTTAACTGAAACAAGTGAGACAGATGGTCAAAATGCTAATAAAATTATTGAAGACTTTATGTATTATATCTTGGATTCAGTCTTTCATATTTGCGCGCAAAGTGATAAAAAAATTAAAACTAAACACATAAAAAATGTCGTAACAGTTGTGGATTTGGAAGATATTTTATTTACAACTTCGCAAAAATGGCTCAATTTTTACGATGATTCAAATGTAGATACTATATCATTAAATAATGATATCACAAATGATGATAAGGAAATTAATGATAATATTTCAAAAATATCTGATGATTTAACATCTTATGTTCTAGAAACCTCATTCAAGTTACACGAAGATGTTAAACTTAATGAAACTTACGTAATAGAGAGAGCAATGAACACAGCGTTCATTGATGATGATTTCAGTTCATTTCAAAATGATATTTTCAAAGAATGTACTGAATCACCGATCAAACGCGTCGAAAATAGTTTCATAGGTGATGACCTAAGTGTTCTGTACGAAAAAGATGATACAATTTTGGGTTCACCATTCGTTAAAAAAGCTAATATTTTGCAAATGTCTCAAAAAGCGCACAGCGGTGGCATTAAATATTGGCTATCATTTGATGATACACTACCTTCTGATGAACCAAAGTATAATATTCGAAGAAACAAACAATTACCGAGCTTTTTAAGTGTTGATTTTGATTCTAAAAATGAAGTTAATGATGAAAGTGAAGTTAATGATAACAGTGAAGTAAATGATGATAGTATCGTAGCTAATAATGATACATTCTTAACAGAATGTTCTAATTATAATACGTGTGAATCGAATTCTAGAATAGAGAATAGTGATGAAATTGGTGAAGTGGAGAGAGAGAAGTTATTATTTGATTTAAGGAGGAAGTGTAAGAGATTGTATTCATCATGGCCATCGCACGAACATGCGATATATTTTAAAATTTTATCCAATTTTAAACATGCAGAAAGTTTGGATTTAAGTGATTTGAACTAAAAGTTAGATAGTAGTTTTTAAAATTATTTTTTTATTAAAAAAAAAGGGGCTATCGTATCGCAGTAGGATAGCGATTGTAAACGCGAGTGGTCAGAAGTTCGATTTCCATTTAAAGGAATGATATTTAAATTATTATCGTTTCACTGTTCTAGTAAAACTTACCGCGGCGTTGAGTTCCGCTACTCAACGCACACCTTGATTTCCAGCGGATATTGGAGAACGTTAAGTAGAAGAGTATTAATTAAAAGTTATATATTAGTCTTGTCTGGTTCGTATTTATTTTTAATTTCCAATTTGTGTGAATATAATATATTTTAAAAAAATATTCGTTTTTTAAATGTTGCATGTTCTTTTTTTTAATAATATTGTCGATTTTTTTTATATAAGCTGTATCAAGTCGTGTTAGAAAAAAAAAATAATTTCATGCTATTTATTTTTATTTGTTTTAGACTTAAATCCCATTCAAAAGATATTTAAAACAATTTCTCGGTCAGATAATAATAAGTACAGCGTTAAGCTCCGCATTGAAAATATGAATGAATAACTATATAGGTAAAATGTATGAATTGAAAAAAATAACGTAATTTTTTTAGAACTTTGCTTTTTTTTTTTCATATAACACGTTCTTAAATGATATGACTTATATAAAAAATGACCCAAATTTTTTTCAAAATTCTGTTTCTTTATATAAATGTTTGTTTTGTCTTTTGTGTTTGTAAAAAGCTTGTTTTAATTTTATTATTATAATATATGTTACCTGCTCGTTTGTTTTAATTTCAATTTTCAATTATTTTTTTTGTAACTAGCCACTTTTGCTTATTAAAAAAAATCGAACTTTTGTTTTAATTTTTATATTTTAACGTCATAATTATAATTATTGGCCATATTTTTGTCATTTAAGTCCTATATATACAGTAGAACCTCCATTATCCGGGTGTAATTATGGGTATGGGAGTTAATGTATAATCGAAAACCCCGGATAATCGAATTACAATATTTTATTGACTTAATTGTTTCTAGAAAATGAATTGGACTAGCAGTTACCGGAAACTTATGATACCGCACGTCGTGTTTTTCTATCCAGTATTTTATTTCATTATTTTTAAGAATATACATACAACTTCGGTCATGGCGCAAAGGCAAAAGGCGTGGCGCGACAGATTGTGGTTTAATTCCAACTCTGAAATGAAAAATTCCATTTCCTGGACTTGGTAACAAGGCAAAGCGCGGCGTTGAGTTCCGCCACTCAGCAGGCAATGCCTCAATTCGGTGGAAAGTTGGGAGCGGAGTGTCTTAACACTAGGTTCCCTCTGCCTACCCTGCTTTATGCGGGATACAGCGTGAAGCTATGTATGTATGTATGTAAATACATACATGATTAAATTATTATTTTTTAATTAATTAAAAATAAATCTCATGTAATAATTTTATTATAAAATAAATATTATGAACTATTAAATAAATTGTGTAAAAATGTTAAAAACAATTGGCCCCTTGAAGCCCCGATTAATCGAACTACGGATAATCGAGGTTCTACTGTATGCGGGTAGTACTAAATTTTTCTATGTGGGTACTTAAATTTTTTTTTTGCATAATGTACAAAAAGTTGTAACCAAAAAAGTTTTTTTTTTCAAATTTCTGCTTTTTTGGTTGGAATGTTATTTTCTAATGCATGCTTAGCTTTTGGTTGGTTTCGGCAACGAAGCATGCGGTTATCGAGCAAGGGTGAGTGTTAATATATATATAATATTAATGTTACGGTGTTATTTTACTAAACTTTCAGCAATTTTAAGTGGCGGAATTAAACGCCGCGCTTTGTTTCATTAGAGTGCATAAAAATAGTTTATATATAAGCAATCTCATGAATTTGAACTCGCACTCATCGTGTGTACTCGTATAGTCAAATCATTACATACATAATTATTACACATTAACTTCTAATGATAACACTGTGTGTAAATTTAACTGTAAAAAAAAACATTAAAAAAACGTATCAGGATTCGAACCCGTATTCCTTGTGTATTTCAGGCGTTTTACACAATTAAACTATACGCTCTTATATGTGCAGTGTTATAATTAGCATCTTTGAATAGAATATTGTTACAATTAATAACATTAGAATTTTTAATATTTATATATTTTTTAATTTATTTATGTTTATATTAGATGGGAAAATAAAATATGTTTACGTTTTTAGGCGAGCACACTGTAAATGGCGACCATTCTGATGCCCATCAAAGTACCTTCTCGCATAGCAGTAAAGAGGTAAGACTAGCTTATTTTGCTATCTTTTTTTAAGGTACCCTCATTTTTACTGGAGAAATGACTTAACTCAAAAACATCTCATAATAGTATCTCGTTCTTATTTATTTATTTATACTTTATTGTACAACAAAAAACACATGAGTAAATACAAAAAGAATAACTGTAAAATATAGAAACATGAGGCACAAAAGGCGGCCTTATCGCTAATTATTTCCTCCAGACAGCCTTTGGGTTAGGAGATATAAAATAAACTGACGATAGTGAATGGTGTAAATATACTTAAATATCATATCCTTATGTATCTTTTATTCCACACATCTTTCACATACAGTAACGAGGCATAAGTAACGTGATTTCTTCTAGATCATTTGCTGGACACGGAAATTATCCCAAACTCGTGAAGGCCAGTGGAGGTATAAAGAAACCTATTGTTAAGACAATCCATTGTCTACCTTCCACATATTTACATAGCGTATAAATTGGTGGAACTAAACTTCGCCATATGTCTAGGCTTCAATACAACGAAAATATTCTTGTATATAAACTTTTGTCTATTTTTACTCTATCAGTCAAACCTGAACTTTGTCGTTGTGACTTCAAATTTTACCCCTTTTTGTAAAAATATATGGGAATCCCAGACCGGCAAACTACTTATTACCTTGCCATATATATCTAACCAGATCGAGAAAACGAAAAGAGTTATATAAACACCTGTCGTGGCGCAGAGGCACAAGCGGCCGACTGAAAACGCGGCAGGTTGTGGGTTCGATTCCCACTCCAGGAAATGTAAAATTTAGTATTTCTATTTCTTGGGTTTGGTAAACAAGGCAAAGCGCGGCGTTGAGTACCGCCACTCAACACGCAATGCCTCAATTTTGCGGAAAGTGGGGAACGGAAATGTTGAAAGAGAATGGAGTGTCTTAACACTAGGTTCTCAAGTCCCCTCTGCCTACCTTGCTATATGCGGGATACAGCGTGAAGTTATATAAACATTTCTCCGTGCTTACAATAAGTTAATTCTAAACTTCGTCATGATCTTAATTTGTATTGTTTTTCTATTGGCATTTGCCGCCCACTTTTTCTTTATTTATGATACAATATTTAGAAATTGTTTTTTTTTATTGAACTTTTTATTTTGTTGTGTGATGAGCATTCGATTTTACACTTAAAATTTTATAATATCATGTCATATATTTTTTCTTATCTATTATTGAACTTAATTATGAATATACTTAATAATTATTCATATATTAATTTATTTCCAATACACAATATTTTGTAATAATACACTTAAATATTATCTTCTGGACACAGGGTTCTCCATCCAAGGAGGTGTCAACGGAAGAGTCTCCCAAGAAGGATAAAAAGAAAAAGAAGGGACTCCGCACTCCCTCCTTCCTTAAGAAGAAGAAGGAAAAGAAGAAGGACAAGTCCAGCACGCCGCAACCCGCCTAGAGGTAATACTGGTTATCATGCATTAACCGCATAGCAGGGTAGCCAAAGAACCTAAGAAGACACTCCGCATATCAATTTTCGGTCAATTTCGATACATTACGCCTATTCTGCCTTAAGGCACAAGCGTATGACTATAAACGTGACAGGTTGTGGGTTCGATTCCCAATCTAGGAAATGGAATTTTTAGTTTCCTGGTTGGTAACAAGGCAATGCGCGGCGTTGAGTACCGCCACTCAGCACGCAATGCCTCAATTCGGTGGAAAGTGGGGAACGTACTGTCTTAACACGTCGGTTCCCTCTGCCTACCCTGCTATATGCGGGATACAGCGTGAAGCTTAAAAATATATTTATTTTTTTTCTTACACACAACTAACTTATAAATATTGTCCACAGATAAAACTCAAAAACAACACTGCCATCTCGCTTTCAAAAAAAAACGTAATTTAAGGGTTCAAAATTATTGCATACTATTATCGCTTCATAAAAAAAATATTTGTGTAATTTCGTGCATAACCCACCAAGCTTGAGCCCGGTCTCCGGGCACTAGGTTAGTCTAGCGGGCGTGTTTCCAAAAACGCTGTCTCTTATGTGAAAAACGCTATCTCTTATGACTTGCCACGTGTCTTAAATGATAGAAAAGAGCGTTTATACCACTCTCCGGCGTGTTTGTTAGTTTTGAACGGAATTCTTGCTTTAGGATGTCTGATGTTAGGTCTTTGCAATCGTTGATATTAAAAAAATATATATAAATTTATGGATTTTCGATTTTTTTCGATTTTTTATTGGTGATGACATACATAATGATTGTGTTCCATATTTGTCTTGTGAATTATCTTTTGACGATATGGCAACTTTTTCTTTTAAAACTAACTGACTTTTTTAATTTTTTTTTTTTTTTTTGGTGCGTTTTAATTGTAATTTTTTATATGGCATGTAATGCTTTCCATGTTCGGGGGTTCCCCTTTGTGCTTTTATTGTAAATCGGTCAAGGTTGATAAATATTAGATAAACCACAGTTACAAAAATAAAATTTGACGTTTTAATAAAAAAATAACCTAAACGGGACCATCTTTAAAAAATACGGAATATTCAGAGTAAACAGAGAGAAAGAACGTTCTAGAATTTATAATCCTTGACCTTCCGTAAACCGCCATTGCACAGACGATACGTCGGTTTCGGATGTATATTTAAAAAAAAAATAATAAAATAATATATAGCCTACGTATGTAGATTTTAACTTATTCCCTATTTTATTTTTTTTAATTTCCCCCCCTTTTTTTTTTAAATTTTTGGACGTAAACTTTCCAACATGGCGTCTAACGGCTTCGAATTTACGGAAATACCTCACGCCTGCCATAAATATTGTGTCCGCCTTAAATAAGGAACCGTGTTGGGAAAAGCCGCCATATTAATAAAAAAAAAAATTATTAAAAAAACATACTCTATATAATCTGTAGACGTAGTGGTACTTCCCCCAATCATATTATCTGTCTCTTTCTCGCGTATAGAAAAAGAAAGAGATAGCTGACATCTTTATTAATATGGCGGTGAATTTTGTTCGAAATAGGACCCGTTTTGATGAAACTTTTTTTATTTTTTAATGTTTTTTTTAGGGTCTCTTCAATTTGACATTACCTAGAATAAGTCTAGTGTTGTTAAAATGACAAGTTGGTTTTTTATTGATATGTTATGCGTTTGTTTGGTGAGAACGTTGAGTTGAGGCAAAGACCTGAATTTATACGGCTTTTCCGTTTAAAAAATGTATTTTTTTAAATAATTTATTTTAATAATGAAATATGAACTCTTATGATTTTTTTGAACTTTTTAAATAATATAATATTGATTTATTGTCAATATGTTTTTTTAATTATATACATTCAATTATTATTTTTTTAATTTTAATAAACTCAACAGTATCACCATTCAAACTATAGGGTGTTCAGAAAAATCTTTAATTGAAAGAACATTTCGGAACATCCTGTATTTATTATATAAAGAATATGTAAGTTAATTGTAATCTTTGAAATTATCGACACCGGCATTTTATGCAATTTTGTGTATTTTTAAATGAAATAAATTATTAGTTTTAAAAAAATCGAGATGTTTGATTTTTTTCCTCTGTCACAATTTTTTTTCAGGTTTTAAGCTTGTTTAGGACTCAATTCGCATATTTTTACCTATTTCAGTCTATTTCTTATAATAATGTTATTGTTGTTCATATATTCAGTAGTACATTTGGACTGAATTTGCATTTTCTTCCTTTTTTTTGACTATTTTTATTGTAATTATTATTTCAATGATACATAGCAGTGGCGAGGCGTCCATACAACTCGATTCCCACCGCCTAACTTTTCAAGGTACAAGTATAAGACCTAAAAAAAAATCTCGCCAGTTAAATGTAGAGCTCGAAAAGACAAAGTCAAGCAAGCCAGAAAAATATTAGGCATAAAAGTACAAAAAAATAAGCTCTGACATCTTATAAACTTAAAAATAAAGGTCATTTCTTGGAGTGGGAATCGA
Source organism: Philaethria dido (assembly GCA_033558755.1). NCBI lineage: Eukaryota > Metazoa > Arthropoda > Insecta > Lepidoptera > Nymphalidae > Philaethria > Philaethria dido. The sequence goes on from JAKGSA010000736.1 coordinate 228,078, forward strand.
ACCCACAACCTATCGCGTTTACAGTCGCACGCTTGTCAAGAGTGGTCAGCATCGTCATTGAAGGCAGTAGTGACAATCGCCTAATGTCATCTGTTTTAAGGCCTCGTGGCCGTGCAGAGGCACAAGCGTGCTACTGTAAACTTGACAGCGTGTGCCTTCGATTCCCACTCCAGGAAATGTTAAGTTTAGTATTTTCATTTTCAGGGTTTGGTAACAAGGCAAAGCGCAGCGTTGAGTTACGCCACTCAGCACGCAATGCCTCAATTCGACGAAAAGCGAGGTACGGAGCTGTTAAAAGAGAACGGAGTGTTTAAACACTAGGTTCTCAGGTTCCCTCTGCCTACGCTGCTATGTGCGGGAAACATCGTGAAAATAATAATAATAATAATAAAAAATATTACTATAATTTTGATCTGACTGATAATTCGAAATTAGCAATAAAATAATTATTAAAAAAAATTGACGCAGAACTAAAATCATTTTTCTTACATAAATAATTATGCGATATATCACCGACAACAAGTTCACACTTAAAATTAATTAACAAGAGCTAATGACAATACTAGAGAAAAAAACACAAATATATAAACAGAATTGAACTTACGACCTCGTTTCACGAAAACTGATAACTTATGATATTAATTTCATTGATTATACTAAATACAGATGTGTTGTATAACTTGATACGAAACTACGTACATACGTATTGAATCTATTCAAAATAATACGTAAATCTTCAAAATCTACTAGATTCTAGATCAAAATGATTCTAGCTGGAATTATTATAGCTGCAGTAATAAATATTGTAGCAAAAAGTCATAATTACAATATAAAAATGCCTAAAAATCCAGATTTCGATATTCGTGTGAGAAGGTGCGCTGCGTTTGGTGATGGTTGTGAACAAAAATATAGATTTATAGTGGAACATATTAAGAATAGTGCAAATTTTTATGAAGATTTAGACAATTTTCGTGCTGAAAATATTACAAATGTGCTTGAAATCATTAAAAATGAAATAGAAAGTGAAAATATTAACAAATATATGGACTTTTCTAAACAATTAAGTGAAAATACAGCAGAAATCAGTAAAAATGATAAAGGTAAAGGTATTACTCAGATTAATGAAGAAATATATAACATAAATATTTTCAAAAATCTTTTAAATTTAGCTAAAGATGAAATTAATAATATGAAACAAGAGGAAACACATTTTGATGAAACTTCAACAAAGGATATAGAGGAGGCATTAAATATATTAAACAAAAACATGCAGAAACAAGAAAGCAATTTAAACAAAACTATTTTATCTGAAGTGCTGCTCAAAGACAATATTATGGAAATAGATAAAAATAATATAAAAGATAGACCTAAAAGAGAAGCTACAGGATTCACAAGTTTTTTATCTACAATCTACGAAAAATTGTACAACATCACACACTATTTAAGCAAAGAAAAAATTATAATAACCGATGATTATTCAAATAATGCAAATAACAACAGTGATTACAATAATTATAATCAAAATAATTTTACCAATGAAGAGAACACACTTTATAATAATTATCACGATGGTTATTATTATCCAGTTAATAATGAAACTGGGTTGCACGATCCCGCCTTTTTTACTGATTATAACCCTTTCAATAACACTGATGGTTATAACCCTTATGGTTCAAATAATTTAAATAATACCATACAAATGGATCTTCGAATAACTTGTGTTCTATGTAGTTCTTTCGGTTGTCCCCGAGGTTATAAGCGGGTGGGTGTAAGATGTGTTCCTAAATAGTTAATTTTTAGTAATAACTTAATTTTTTTTTCGCCTGTCTTGGCTTGAGGCACAAGCGTGCGACTGTAAACGCGACAGGTTGTGTGTTCGATTCCCACTTCAGGAAATGCAATTTTTCATTTCATGGGTTTGGTAACAAGGCAAAGCGCGGTTATGAGTTTACTTAATTTACGCCACTTAGCACGCAATGCCTCAATTCGGCGGAAAGTGGGGAACGGAATGTCTTAACACTAGGTTCTCAAGTTCCCTCTGCCTACCCTGCTATGTGCGAGTTACCCTGCTAGATGTATGTATATTTTTTCTTTTTTTTTTGCTTCACGCTGCATCCCGCACATAGCAGGGTAGGGAACCTAGTGTTAAGACACTACGTTCTTTTAACATTTCCGTTTCCCACTGAGTCACTCAACTCAACTCACTCATTCAACTCAACGCCGCGCTTTGCTTTCTTACCTGAGCGAGGAAATGAAAATATTAAACATTATTTATTATATAAAATGTTAACAAACAATTACACAAATGTACATTGTATACGAAAATTCTAACTTAGCCGGATTCGAACCTATGTACTTTAGATTTAATGAAATATCGTCTTAGAATATTAACCTGCTAAGTCTTGCTAAGGCCTGTTGTGGCGCAGAGACACAAGCGACAGGTCGTGGGTTCGATTCCCACTCCAGGAAATGAAAATATTAAATATTTATAATAAAATATATAAGTATAATATTTTCATTTTCTTGCTCTGGTAATAAGGCAAAGACTATTGTTTGATATCCGTTAGGGCAAAACAAACAGAGTCTCTAGTAATATTAAATATGTTTACAATTGTCATTTAAATGTTATATTATATTATTATTTAATTTATTATTTTTTTTTTTTATTAATTCTCGGGATCAAAGTAACCCGGTTCTTTGGAAGGTTCTTGCGTGGGGACAAAGCTCCAACACGTAGAGGCCCCTTTAAGACAACAATATTTTTATAATCTGACGCATTGACAGTCATGACCTCTTTTAATATTAATTTACTAGTTTCAAATATAAGATATTTTTTCTATTAATAATAAAAAAAAATCAATAAAAACGAAAATCGACTTCAAATAAAATATACAAAAAAATAAAATTATTACTAATAACTAAACAGATACAAGTGTTAACTAAACTGAAATGAGATTACATGAGAAACACTGTCTATCGTATATGTCGGCGATATATTGGTATATTGTTGTCCAGGATCCATTTTCACAATAAAAATGCAGGATAATAAGTCTTAGTTTATTTTCATAATGGCTATTTCTATTACTTGCTTCTAATTTGGTTATTTCTATTACTTGCTTATAATATTTATTAAAAATATATTCTTTAATATTCAAATACAACTTGATGTGTTGAATACAAAAATCGAAGAGTGTCAACTAAATAAATCTTAAAGTTTATATACACAGTAACTTGGTGGGGGTTTCGTGAGAAACTTACAAAATAGACCATAATAACATTTAAAAAGAATGTGAGCTTAACTTACAAGGGCTGTTTTCAGGTGCTTGAGGAATGCTAGCTTATCGACAAATAACGCATAAATATAAATATTATTTTAAATAGTAAGTGGAGAGTTGTCAACTCTACTTTAATTTGTGGAAACATAAAAAATGCAACGCAGATGACAATTTAAGAGTTACTCTAAATTGTGAACATTTTAAACATTTTACTAACTTAAACAAATGGAAATATAAACCTAAATATAATTAACAATTTTAAAATAATAAAATCATTACATATAGAATTGCGCCCATATTTTCGTATGTATATAAGCTATTACAACAGACTTAGCAGGCTTACTTTTTAAGCACACACCTCTGACCCAAACGCACATAATATAGTGGACAACTAACCTTTGGACATATTACACAAATTATACTATATATATCACTATTTTTCATTCTATTTTTAGTATCACTTATGTTATCATAACCATAAACTGTTAAGTTATTAGACAAACTGTTAGTGTTATTGAGCACATTATAGTTGTTATTCAAATAATTATTCTGATTATAACCGTAAGTTTTATTGCTGTTATAGATTCTAGAATAAATTGTGAATAGAAATGAACTCGTTAATCTTGTAGCTTCTCTTTTAGATCTATCTGTTATATTATTTTTGATATCCATCATATTTTTATCATATCTATCTTCTTTGAGCAGCACTTCAGATAAAATAGTTTTGTATAAAATAGTTTTGTATGCCTCCTCTATATTATCTAATAAAGTTTCATCGAAATCTGTGTCATCTTCTTTCATATCATTGATTGCGTCTTTAGCTAAATTTAAGAGATTTTGAAACGTATTCACGTAATATATGTTTTCTCTTATCTGAGAAACACCATCTTTATCATCTCTCCTGATTTCTGCTGTATTTTCATTTAATTGATTAAAAAGGTTCACATATTTGTTAATATCTTTTCTTTCTATTTTATTCTTCATCATTTCAATCACTTTTTTAATATTTTCCGCCCGAAAATTGTCTAATTCTTCATAAAAATTGGGACTATTTTTAATATATTCCTCTATGAGTCTGTATTTTTGTTCACAATCGTCACAAAACATATTAAAATTTAAATTTTTAGTCATTTCAACGTTATAATTATTACTTTTTGCTACAATATTTATTACTACAGCTATAATAATTCCAGCTAGAATAATTTTGATTTGGATCTTGGTGCATCTTACAGAATTATAGTATTATTTTGAATGGCGTTGATGTACGTCGTTACCTCTCGAGATATATAAGCTAGTTCTAATTAATTTCATGCGTGTATTTCCTTTTCGGTTGTCACAAAATGTATAGTGATATTAATTTCGGCTTGTTTTAGAGGAAAATACAATTGGCAGTGAATATGTATTTAACAAATATTAACAAATATTTATTTGTTATAACAGAAATAATTTTAACAGATTTTCCTTAGCCAAGTCTTAAAACATATGTGTTTTAGGAAAATCAATATATATTAATACGCGAAGGTAAACATAAAGGTCCTTGAACCCCTTTTTACAACAAATGTGAGGACGGAAGTGTATGAAATTTGGAACAGAAATAGATTACATTAATACTACAATAAATATTACACATTACTATTGGTTTGATACTCACTTTTATGTAAAATTACATATCCGTTGCTAAGGCAAATATGTCTTTAAATATATACATACATACATAGCTTCACGCTGTATCCCGCATATAGCAGGGTAGGCAGAGGGAACCTAGTAATAAGACACTCCGTTCCCCACTTTCCGCCGAATTGAGGCATCGCGTGGTGAGTGGCAGAATCAACGCCGCGCTTTGCCTTGTTACCAAACCCAGGAAATTAAAAATTCCATTTCCTGGAGTGGGAATCGAACTCACAACCCTGCGTTTACAGTCGCACGCTTGTGCCTCTGCGCTACGACAGGCGTTACTTATATTTATTAAATGAAATTATTTTAACCGGTAGACTATGTATCTACCTGTGACCACGGACTACCGTAAAGTGTTCGAAACGTTGGGTTTCCAAAAATGTATTTTCGAATACTAGAATATACGCGATTAATCCGGTTAAAATAGTTTCATTTAATATGTGTAATAATCGTGAAAATCAATGCGAAAGTAACAATAAATGCGAAAGTAACTCTGTCTGTCTGTCTGTTACGCTTTCACGTCTAAACTACTGAACCGATTTTTGTGAAATTCGGTATGGAGATAGAACTGAACTTGAGAAAGGACATAGAATACTTTTTATTGCAAAAAAAAGGTAGAAAGGATTGAAATGGGGGATGAAAGTTTGTATGGAAACCTTATTGTCAAACATAAAATCAAGTAAGATTGTTCAACTGTTTACGACTTTCACACCTAAGCCACTTAATCAATTTTGACAAATAGTCTAGACCTTGGAAAAGACTGCTCCTAGGCTACTCCTTATCAAGTTGCGCGATATAACCGAATTCCATGCGGGCGAAGCCGCGGGCGGAAAGCTAGTTATTTATTTATATTATGAAGACAGAAGAATGCATGTTAAATTGTCAACTATACAAAATATATTAAGTATATTATACAATTATGTGCTTAGAAACTCCCATCTTGCTATTTGCTTAAAAAAATCTGTAGAAATTGTTTCTCTTATAAATATATTGTACAACAAAGTGTCCGAAAATTGTAGATAAAACAAAAAGTATTCATTTATTAATCAATATTTATTTTGTCGCTTTCAAAATAGGCCCCATTTTATGCAATACACGTGTGCCTCGCGTGCCCTCGCGTGCTCTCGCGTCGAATTCTCTTTTATGTCTTCAATTGACTCATAACGGTCTCCTCGGAGTGGCAATTTGAGTTTAGGGAACAGGAAAAAGTCGGCTGGAGCTAGTTCTGGTAAGTACGGAGGTTGATCGATGGTATTTATCGAGTTTTTGGGCTTAAATTCGTTCACGACGTGAGCTCGATGCGATGGTGCATTATCGTCATGCAAAATCCACGAATTTCCCTTCCATAACTCCGGCCGTTACCTACGGATTTTCTCGCGCAAACACTTCAATACAGCTAAATAGTATTCCTTACTGACCGTTTGTCCCTCAGGAAGGAATTCATAGTGGACCACACCTCGAATATCGAAGAAAACAGAGAACCTTCACTTTTGACTTGCTTTGGCGCGGTTTTTTCGGTTTTGGCTCGTTTTTGGTCTGCCATTCCGATGATTGTTGATTTGTTGGCATGTCATACTCGTAGACCCATGCCTCATCGCCTGTTATGATGCGTTCCATGAATGAGGGATCAGCATTGGCACGCTCCAGCGCGTCTAAAGAGGCTTCTTCACGATGCTTTTTTGCATAAAATTCAGCTCTTTTGGAACAAGTCTGCGACCTTTCTCATGCCCAAAATTTCAACTAAAATTAAACGAACCGACTCTGCTTGTGCTAACTCTCTAACACTGGTATGACGACTTTCGAGCACAGTTTTCCTCACAATTTCAATGTTTTCATCGGTTGAAGAGGTCGAAGCTCGTCCGGAACGAAGCAAATTTTCAACGTCTGTACGGCCGTTTTTCAACGCTTTGTACCAATCATAAACTTGTGTTTTTGATAAAATTGATTCACCGTAAGCCTCTCCCAACATTCTCAACATTTCCGCACACGAAATTTTGTTTGTAACACAAAATTTAATGCAAACTCTTTGTCAATTATTAGATTCATTATAAAAATCGCCGCGCACTACTGAGGTGTGAGGTGTGTTGACAGCACTCAGATGAGTGCTGTCAACAAACTAGTTGTCAGATCGCGCTAAAAATTGGTATCAGGGGTCAGCACAGTGCTACCAACTTACAAAAAATATATATTTGAAAAATAGTTAATGCGTGACTATTAAATTGAAATTTCCGGATACTTTATTGTCACAATGTATATTCATGTTCTCATCGCAAATTGAAATTTCCTTGTAAACTTCCATAATTACAATTTCTGACAATTTGTGATGACCAAAGAGGAAATATTTCATGTATATGTATTTAATTTTAGAAATGACTAAGGGAAAAGCACAAGCTTATATATAAAGTTGAACTTACCATGTTTAACGAAAATTGTGTTGGATACTCGAGAGGTAACAACGTACGTATCGAAACCATTTAAAATAATAGGAAATTTTAAATTCTAGTAAAATCTAAGAGAATCAAAATGATTCTAGCTGGAATTATTATAGCTGCGGTAATAAATATTGTAGCAAAAAGCAATAATTATAACGTTGAAATGGCTAAAAACACCAATTTTGATATCTTTTGTGACGATTGTGAAGAGAAATACAGACTTATTGTGGACCGTATTAAAAATAGTGCCAATTTTTATGAAGAATTAAACAATTTTCACGTAGAAAATATTAAAGAAGTGATTGAAATGATGAAGAATGAAATAGAAAGAAAAGATATTAACAAATATGTGGACCTTTTTAAACAATTACATGAAAATACAGCAGAAATCAGAAGAGATTACAAACAAGCAAGTATTTCTCAGATAAGAGGAAACATACATTACATAAATATATTTAAGAATCTCTTAAATTTAGCTAAAGATGAAATCAATAATATGAAAAAAGACAACACACATTTCGATGAAACTTTATTAAATCATCTAGAGGAGGTACTAAATATGTTAAACAAACACATGGAGAAACAAGAAAGCAATTTATACAAAACTATTTTATCTGAAGTGCTGCTCAAAGAAGATAGATATGATACGAATACAATGGAAATAAATAAAAATAAAATGACAGATAGATCTAAAAGAGAAGCTACAAGATTCAATAATTATTCTAAAATCTATGACAGCAATAATACTCACGGTTATAACCAGAATAATTATCTGAATAACAACTATAATGCGCTCAATAACACTAACAGCTTTTCTAATAATTTAATAAATTATGGTTACGATGACATGAGTGATATTAAAAAAAGAATAAAAAGGAAAGTTATAAGGTTTGGTTGTCCGCAATTTTACAAGCGCTTGGGATGGAAGTGTGTTGAAGCAAAGGGAATTCATTTTGGCTATAAATTGTAAGCCTGGTGAGTCTGTTGTGTTCCAAGTAGATATAACTTACCTATATACATACAAGTACATATTGTACGCAAAAATATCCACAATTATTCAAAGAACTGTGACAGACACGATATCAATACAAGAAGGAAAAATAAACTAATTACACCTAGTTTTCGTCTCAAAAAAGTTAGTAAATCTTTTTTGTCACAAGGTATACGCATATATTATTATACGGGATACAGCGTGAATTTTTATATTAATTATTTATATAAAATGTATATTTAAATTTCAATATATATTTTTTATATTTTGTGTAATAAATTTCAAGTGTTTTTCATTAAATAAATGTTTTAAGTAGAAACTGTTCTTTAATTTAATTAATTGTTCTTTATTTTAGCGGGGAATAGAATTGTTGTAAGAGAACGGAGTGTCTTAACGCGTTGGTTCTCAGGTTCCCGCTGCCTACCCTGCTATATGCGGGATACAGCGAGAAGTTAAAAAAAATATACTATATTTATGTAATAACTGTATTTACAAAACGAAGTTTCTCAATTAACGCCTGTCGTGTTTTGAGGCACAAGCGTGCGACTGTAAACGCGACAGGTTGTGGGTTCGATTCCTACTCCAGGAAATGTATAATAAAATTTAGTATTTTAATTTCTTGGGTTTGGTAACAAGGCAAAGCACGGCGTTGAGTTCCGCCACTCAACACGCAATGCCTCTATTTGGCGGAAAGTGGGGAACGGAATTGTTAAAATAGAATGGAGTGTCTTAACACTAGGTTCTCTGGTTCCCTCTGCCTATCCTGCTATATGCGGGTTACAGCGTGAAGTTAAAAAAAAAGAAATTTCTTTTTGTGAGTGTTACCGCATAAACTATTTATTGGGTATAAACTAGTTATTGGGTATACAAATTTTTATGTTTTTTTTTATATGAAAGTTTTTTGTCTCTTGTAAATGGACGGTGTTAGAATACAATTCTCCTCCGCCGCTGGGTAGCGTCCCGTAAGGCGGATATCCCAGTAGTTAAGTGGTAGGAGGTTCGTCCTCCGTCTGGCTCGCGACCACTATCATCTCAAAGACAAACCGCCAAACATCTTATGATGTGTTCCGGTTCGATGGCATGTAAGCCAGGTTCTCAGGTGGGAATACCACTCATCCTTTCCCCAAAATATGGTGGTTCCGATAGCGGTCTCCTATATTGTCCTTCCCTTCCATCTGTATCCTCGTCGGTCGGCAACGCATCTACAACATCTCTAGTGTTGTCTATGGGCGAAGGTAGCCACTGACCATCAGGTGGTCCTTCTTGCTTGCATCTTGCTTCATGCTTGTTTGCCATCCGTTATCCATAAAAAAAAAAGATCTGACGAGTAACTTTTGAGTTACTTTTTTGGGTATTCTATTTGAAGTCGGTTTTCTTTTTAGTTAAAAATTATAATTATTAAAAGGAAGAAAGGCTTATATTTGAAACTAGTAAGCTAATATTAAAAGAAAATATATTATTATTGGGAAAGAACAAGGCAAATTTTAAGTTAATATTTTTTTTATGACCCACTGGACTCTCGCGGAACCAGAGATATTATATACCTTGTTATTTTAATCAGCGGTAAATACATTTTTTAAGCAAAAAGAAATAGCTTTTGTTTGTACCAAATTTTACAGACTACCTCTTTCTAACTCAAATGCATTTTTCTATATTTTATTTTCAACTATAATCTATATATAAATACGTGAAGTGAAAACTTTGGATCCA
>JAKGSA010000737.1:10599-55640 GCA_033558755.1 Philaethria dido
TATGTAGTATTACCTTATAGCAGGGTGTGATGGTTTCCTCTAGTAAAAGTTATTTGATTTTCTTAATTTTTTTTAAAGATACTTTAGTAGTCGCAAAACAAGATTTTGCATATAAATACTAATATAATAAATACATATGTGTATCAATTTATTATACATATATTTTTCTTTTAAATACTCCACAGGCCAAGATATGGGACTTAAGGAAGCGTGCTTCAATATACACTATACCCGCACACACGCATCTGTTAAGTGGTGAGTGATATCACACACACACACACGCACACACACACACGCACACACAAACACAACAAAATAGAACAGGAGCGGAAGAAACTGGCCTGAAAGTCAAACTTTATAAGGCTTCGCTGAATCCCCTACCCCCGCAGTAATGCCTAGCGACCATTCGGTGGGGATCAGGGGACGACGATAGAGGGTTGTTTTTAGTCGGTATTAGTTCACACACATATACCTGAAACACACATATATACATATACACACAAACTCACATATACACACAAACACACATATATACAAATACACACAAACACACATATACACTACAAACACACATACACTGAACAACACACATATATACATATACACACAAACTCACATATACACACAAACACACATATAATACATATACACACAAACTTACACATATACACACATACACCATATACACACAAACACATATACAAACAAACACACATATACATACAAACACACATTCACACAAACACACATACACACATATACACACAAACACACATATACACACAAACTCACATATACACACAAACACACAAACATACACACACACATTCCCGCTGTTATTTTTTTATTTTATTTTACAGATGTGAGATACCAAAAGAGTAACGGTCATTTCATATTGACGTCGTCGTATGACAAAAGTGCCAAGCTCTGGTCGAATCCGGCTTGGCATCCTCTGAGGACACTCTCTGGACATGATAATAAGGTGAATTACTTAAAAATATATTTTATAGAAGCAGGACTCGAACCCGCGTCCTTAGTGTACTTTGTGCCCTTTACCTTTTATTTTTTGCTACATTATTTTATTACATGTTTTATGACCATGTTATTCACGAAATGTTTTACGTTGAACTACTAGAAGTATATCCTGCCACTTTGTTTGTAAGGTTTAGCTTCACGCTGTATCCCGCATATAGCAGGGTAGGCAGAGGGAACCTAGTGTTAAGACACTCCGTTCCCCACTTTCCGCTCATTTGAGGCATTGCGTGCTGAGTGGCGGAACTCAACGCTGCGTTTTGCCTTGTTACCAAACCCAGCAAATAAAAAATTTTATCTCCTGGAGTGGAAATCGAACCCACATCCTGTCACGTTTACAGTCGCACGCTTGTGCCTCTGAGCCACGACAGACGTTAAAAAAGATTTTATAGAATTTCGAAATATATGTATAGATATTAAGAGTTTTTGAATACAATAACCCCCGTGAGTGGGAATCGAACCCACTGCAATACAATAGTCAATATAAACGATTTCTTTTGCAGGCGTTTTTGAATTTGAAATTATTTTTCAAAAAGTGTGAAAAAAAAAAACGCCTGTCGTGGAGCAAAGGCACAAGCGTGTGAAAGGCGACAGGTTGTGGGTTCGATTCCCAGTCCAGGAAATGTAAAATTTAATATTTTCATTTCCTGGGTTTGGTAACAAAGCAAAGCGCGGCGTTGAGTTCCGCCACTTAGCACGCAATGGCTCAATTCGGCGGAAAGTGGAGAACGGATTGTCTTAACACTAGGTTCCCTCTGCCTACCCTGCTATATGCGGGATACTGCGTGAAGCTATGTATGTATGTAATGTATGGTTTTGTTTTCAGGTAATGAGTGCTGATATTTCAATGGATAACAAGTTCATAGCGACTTGCTCTTATGACAGGACGTTTAAGCTCTGGGCTCCAGATCTGGCCTAGGCCGAAACTTAGACATACTAATTGTATTATTCTTAAGTTAATAAATGATTTTCTTATATAATTGTTTTATTGATTTTTTTAACTTCACGCTTCTTCGGTTATGATAGGGTAGGGTAGTAGCAGAGGCAAGGCGTCCATTTAACCCGGTTCCCACCGGCTTACCTAATCCTTTCAAAGCAATGAGACCTAAAAAAAAAATGTCGCCAGGAGAATATTGTGCATAAAAAACAAGCTCTCTCTCTCAAGCTATCTTAAAGACCTAATAAAAGGTCATCGCCAAAGTTCAATAGTGAAATTACTAAATACCTTCACATCCCATATCGGCTCTCTCCCAAAATTATCGGCTTCCCTTAAATATATATACCGGCTTCCCTAAATATATATGCCGGCTTCCCTAAATATATAAGGCCGGCTTCCCTAAATATATACCGGCTTCCTAAATATATATACCGGCTTCCCTAAATATATATACCGGTTTCCCTAAATATATATACCGGCTTCCCTAAATATATACCGGTTTCCCTAAATATATATAACCGGCTTCCCTAAATATATATACCGGCTTCCTAAATATATATACCGGCTTCCCTAAATATATACCGGCTTTTCCCCTAAATATACATGGGCTTAATTTAATTTAATGGCTTGCCTTAACTAAATTTTTTCACCCCTCACCATTGAGGGATACCAAAAAAAACGAAGTTGAAGAAAAATTGAGTGTGACATCGAAAATGTGCGTGCTTAAACAAGATTCGGCGGAAAGTGGGAACAGATTTGTGGCAGAGAACGGAAAGTCTTTAACACTTTCATGTTCTCAGGTTCCTTCTTGCCTACCCTACTATATGCAGGATACAGCGTGAAGTTAAAAAAAAGAAGGTTAAACAAGATAAAAAGGTCGCCAGCAAAATTTTTTTCTTAGGTTTAGAAGATATAAGAGCGGTTTTTTTGCAATTTTATGCCCAATATTTTCCTGGCGACCTTTTTGTTAGCTCTCACACCTTGTTTGACTTGTTCTTTCGAGCTCCACATTTTACTGGCGACCATATGTTTTAGGTCTCATACTTGTATTTTGAAAAGTTAGACAAGCCGGTGGGAATCGAGATATATGGACGTTCCGCTTCTGCGTTTTAAATATATGCACTCTGTTAGACCTATGTAATAAATAAATAACAAAATATCCATCTAAATTTGTTTTTATACATACATACTCATACATAGCTTCACGTTGTATCCCGCATAAAGCAGGGTAGGCAGAGGGAACCTAGTGTTAAGACACTCCGTTCCCCACTTTCCGCCGAATTGAGGCATTGTGAAAGTGAAAAATTCCATTTCTTGAAGTGGGAATCGAACCCACAACCGCGTCTACAGTCGCACACTTGTGCCTTTGCGCCACGACAGGCGTTTTTATTTTTTATATAAAGTAAAACAAACCTGTAAATTAATCACTATGAAACATCTAGAAGTATTGTTATTATCCATAATAAAGTGGTTATACGGCCATTTAAATATTTAACGACTTTTCATTTCCTTTCATTAAATGTAATTAATTAATGTTAATTAATTATTTTTAATGATTATTTGATTATTTAATTGCGTTTTTTCAATTACTTCTTTTAATTTTAGGAATTTTTCTACTTTTTATTTTGCCGCCAATTGTAATGATAATTGACAGGTGACATATTAACTTTTTTTTAAGCGACTGCCAAAAAAGGCGGCTGTTCCCAATTTGACTGTGTTTTTTTATGTGTAATTTTTTAATGGATAAACCGATTTTGATGATTCTGTTTTTATATGATAGCTGTTTTTAATGTGGTCCCATATAATTTAGTTAGGTTCTGACAAGTAGTTTTTGAGTTATTTGTAATAATTTTACTTTTTAGTGCACTTTTGCAAAAATCTTAATTATTATTTATAAACTATAAAACAAGGTTGTGAAAGAAAATAATGTAAATACTTATTTTATTGTAATAAATTATTATTATTTAGAAATACATTAAATATTAAAGGTTAACGCTTTTATAGCTAATAATTATGACTATGATTAGTTTAAAGCTAAATATTACACAATTTCAGTTGAAGAAAGTGGGACACTGATTTCTGTGAATGCATTGTCACTAAATTTTATTATTATGTATGTATGTCTGTATGGGAGTTAAGATTATCTGCGAGAAAAAATGTATAGTACAAGTATATATATATATATATATATATATATATATATATATGTGTGATTTGATTTTTGCTTTATATATATATTTATATATTATTACAGTATAATTTATATACATGTGAAATGAAAATAGTAAATATAAATACTATTTAGTATTTTCATTTCCTCGCTCTGGTAACAAGGCAATGCGCGGCGTTGAATTCCACCACTCAGCACGCAATGTCTCAATTCGGTGGAAGCTGGGGAACGGAAAATATTAAACGGAATGTCTTAACACTAGGTTCTCTTGTTCCCTCTGCCTACACTGCTATATGCGGGATACAGCGTAAAGCTTAAAAATAAATTCTTAAAGCAACTGATGAGCTTGTTTGATGAGCAAGTTTGCCTTCTTAGTCGGTGGTACTTTATGTAAGACTGCGAACCTACTTATATCTTTATATTTTAATATATTCACATTAAAAAAAAACAAATATTGTTGGTACATATGTATTTAATGTTTTTATAATTGTATTGTAATATGCACAAAGAACTAAAATATTAAAAACAATACATTCTAAGTAAATTAAAATAAATCAAAAAGAACTAAATATTTCCTTGTGTTATTCTTAGAAATAATTACGAAATTGAAATCAGATAATAATGTCCAATCGTCTGCAACTATGCACATCACTAGTGTCGCGCGATTCAATTTATTTTAGAGATGCTCATAAAAACTGTCGATAATTTTTTCAATAATATTTACGATAATAAATAATATAATATAATTTTTTTTTTATTTTGCCTTACTGAATTGAAATGAACTTTTGATCGACTGTACCAAATCGATAATTCTACTTATTTTATGTTTACCATTGCCAAGACAAGGTTTTATATAAAATGAGTAAATAATGTATTTTTTTTTAAATCTTATACAAAAAACAATCACCTACAAAAGTGAGTGATCGAGACAGAAGACTTTAAAAGATCATCAACATATTTACAAAATGTTAGATTGTTCAGCTTTTTGATTGATTCAGCTGTTTCATCAGAATTCCTGAACCAGCCGAAATTGTGCAGCGGTTTAAGACTCGCTGTTAAATAATACCAAAAAAATATTACTGAAACATGGCTTTGTTATAGTATTCAACTTCACGCTGTATCCCGCATATAGCAGGGTAGGCAGAGGGAACCAGAGAACTCCAATGTTAAGACACTCCATTCCTCTTCAACAATTCCGTTCCCCACTTTCCGCCGAATTGAGCCATTGCGTGTGTTGAGTGGCGGAACTCAACGCCACGCTTTGCCTTAGCCATTGAAACCCAAGAAATGAAAATACTATATTTTACATTTCTTGGAGTGGAATCGAAACCCACAACCTGTCATGTTTACAGTCGCACGCTTGTGCTCTGCGAAACGACAGGGCGCTACTTAGGGCGGTAGTATTCAATTTCTCATATAATTCAAAGATAAAGATTGACTTATTCTAAGAATATTGTTATGCTTAAAATTCGTTATGTATAAAATGTATAACATTTCCAGTACTTAATAATTCAGGCTCATTAATGTTGATAAATTAAACGTATAGGTATAGACTTACTAATAATCCAGCAAATTTATATTTACCGAAAAGGTTACATTTCCTTAGTACCCGACTAGAAAACAATGGTAATAGAAACAATTAATAAAAATAAAATATGTAATATGGCATGATTAAATATTTTTAGAGAAATCAATTACATCGAGTGCACATATCGATTATTTAAAAACATCGATATTACAAAAACCTGTAACTCGTTACCTCACTAGGTATCGCCAAATGTCATTGACTTTAGTGAACGTTGCTTCACACAGTAGTGACGAAGCTCGGAGTAATAAATATGATTGTATAGCCGTTCCATCCGTTATTAGCCTCGGGGCCTCAGTCGGGACTGCATTTACCAACATATCCACATTAAATAATACATTACACGTATAGTTTAGTTAATTAATAAAATGGTTATCCAAAAAATTTGCTGTCTCGGAGCGGGTTACGTCGGCGGTCCAACTTGCAGTGTTATAGCTTTAAAATGCCCGAATATAAAAGTGACGGTGTGCGACAAGAGCGTCGATAGAATAAACCAGTGGAACTCCGATAAATTACCCATTTACGAGCCGGGGCTGGACGAAGTTGTGAAAGAGTGTAGAGGACGTAATCTGTTCTTTTCCACTAATATCGAGACCAGTATAGTTGAAGCTGATCTTATATTCATCTCAGTGAACACGCCTACTAAAACTATAGGTAACGGTAAAGGCAGGGCTGCCGATTTGAAGTACATTGAGGGAGCCGCTCGCATGATAGCCGATATAGCTACAAGCAACAAAATAGTTGTCGAAAAAAGCACAGTACCAGTGAAAGCGGCGGAAATTATTATGAAAATATTACGTGCGAACACTAAACCCGGTGTGGAATACCAGATCTTGTCTAACCCTGAGTTCTTGGCTGAAGGAACGGCTATAGTGGACTTAGTGGAGGCCGAGAGGGTGCTAATTGGTGGTGAAGACACTCCTGAAGGTCAGAAGGCGGTACAGGCGCTGTGTTGGGTGTATGAACATTGGATTCCAGCAAAAAATATCTTAACAACCAACACTTGGAGCTCAGAGTTATCAAAGTTAGCAGCAAATGCATTTCTAGCTCAAAGGATTTCAAGCATTAATTCTTTATCAGCTGTATGTGAAGCAACTGGGGCTGACGTGTCAGAGGTGGCTCGAGCAGTTGGCCGAGACTCCAGAATTGGGCCTAAATTCCTTGAAGCATCAATTGGATTCGGAGGTAGCTGCTTCCAAAAGGACATTCTTAACTTAATATATCTATCTGAGTGCTTAAACCTTCCAGAAGTTGCCGCATACTGGCAACAAGTAGTTAATTTAAATGATTATCAAAAAACTAGATTTACAAGGAAAGTAATAGAATCTTTATTTAACACTGTTGCCGATAAGAACATTGCTATACTTGGATTTTCATTTAAGAAGAACACTGGCGACACTAGAGAGTCTCCGGCCATTTATGTATCCAAAACCCTCCTAGACGAAGGGGCAAAGCTCCATATTTATGATCCCAAAGTGGAACACGATCAGATATACTATGAGCTAACACATCCATTAGTCACAAACGAGCCTGAATCGGTTCGGAAAAACATTGAAATACATGATTCAGCATATTCAGCTGTCTCGGGAGCTCATGCTATAGTTTTATGTACAGAATGGGATGAATTTAAATTACTTGACTATAAGAAAATATATGAAGTTATGATGAAGCCAGCATATATCTTCGACGGAAGAAAGATTCTGGATCATGAGGCTCTGCAGCGTATTGGGTTCCATGTACAGACTATAGGAAAGAGACTGTCGAGGACCAGTAGTATCCGAGCCCAGGGTAGCCAGACTATGCCATAGAATAAATATTGTAAGTAAATAAATATTACTTAAATAATTTTTTTATTATAATTAAAAATATTAAGTATAGCAACCTTTAGATAACCATCATAATAGAAAATAATGATTTTGTCATGTGCCTGGTCATTCTGGTGAGGACATAAATGTTTTAAGACCTTTGACAATATTTTATTGTCATTAATACTAGTGATTAATACCACTTTACAATTTTAAAAAATTGTGAAAAGATGTTTGTGCGTTAAAGGTTATTACCTAGTCAGTGATTTTATAAATGATAACACACCTTGGGAATGAAATGCTCGCTCCAGTCTGTTTCAAAGGTATCATTACCACTAATTAATAATTGTAAACCATTGATGAATAAAAAAAAATCCTGCTGAGTTTCTTGCGCCGGTTCTTCTCAGGTCTGGGTCACTAAATTTTGTGAACCTAAGTAAAAAAAGGTAAATTATTTGATGTTCAAAAAATGAAGCATGTAACTTCTTATTTTGAATAAAATTATTTGATTTTGACTTTGAACCTGCGCCTCCTGGAAACTGTCCAAGCGCTCTGACCACTAAGCCATACGTTCTATATCCGGTTAAATATTTAATAAATATCATTCTCTCTTGTCAAATGATAGTTCTTTGAAATAATCTTTGTGTAGCAGAAATTTGTAAAAATCTCTCTACAGAGATGCTAACAACATAAATGACGTTGTAACAAGCCTATAAGAATAGAGACGCAGACGGATATAGAGCGCATGGCTTAGTGGTCAGAGCGCTTGGACGGTTTCCAAGAGGCGCGGGTTCGAGTCCCGCTGCGTTCAAATTTTTATACGTTTTCTAAATATGTTTTTGGTTTCCTAAGTGTGGATTAACACTTTAAAACTTCAAAAATATGATAAAGTGTGTCAAACTAAATTAAAATTACATAAACGCATCTCATTTTGAAAAATTTAGGTTAGTCTCGGTCAATAACTGTTTAACCAAGTTCCAAAGGAAGAGGGTCTCAGTTTGAATGTTTTTTTTTTTATTTATGTTAGTTACTGCATAACTTTTTACTGACTGAACCTATTTTGATGATCCTCTTTTATTTGTTAGCTAGTGCTTCTCATTCATGACCCATTTAAATTTAGTTAAGATCTTTTTTTTAGCTTCACACTATATCCCGCATATAGCAGGGTAGGCAGAAGGAAACTGAACCTAGTGTTAAGACCCTCCGTTCCCCACTTTCCGCCGAATTGAGGCATTGCGTGTTGAGTGGCGGAGCTCAACGCCGCGCTTTGCCTTGTTACCAGACCCAGAAAATGAAGATATTAAACTTTTACATTTCCTGGAGTGGGAATCGAACCCACAACCTGTCGCTTTAACAGTCGCACGCTTGCTCAAGACACGAAAGGTGTTATATTAATATATAGATAATTATTTTTATTTTTTAATATTTTGTAATAACACAATGTTTTTTTTTCTGTAGTTCTCATTATGAATCTATATATACTAATTTGAATGTATAAACTTTAGCAAATGTCAAGGTGGCAATTATATATTTAAAAATATAAAAACTATTTTTAATTCTGCCTTATTTGTTGGATTTTTTATCTGTATTATAATTATAAACTTAAATAGTTGTCTATGTTTAAGAATTTAGTTTATTTTGGAAATTAATATGTCATACTCAGTAAAGTTAGTTTATGTTTAAATATATTTCCATTCTCCCCCACACTCCCCGCGTCCCTACACGTCACATGTCATGTTTGTATTTGCAGTAGTTTCTCGTTCTCCTCTCTCAGCACTCCCCCCGCGTCCTCTACACACGCGACATGTCATGTTTCTATGTGCAGTAGTTTCGTTCTCCTCTCTCAGCACTCCCCACACTCCCCGCGTCCCTACACGCCACATGTCAGCAAGCCGGCGCAGTAGTTTCGTTCTCCCTCTCTCAGCACTCCCCACACTCCCGCGTCCCTACACGCGACATGTCGCGTTTCTATGTGCGCAGTAGTTTCGTTCTCCTCCTCTCGTGCGCACTTCCCACACTCCCTCTCATGTCCCTACACGCCACATGTCATGTTTCATGTGCAGTAGTTTCTCGTTCTCCTCTCTCAGCACTCCCCTACACTCCCGCGTCCCTACACGCCACATGTCATGTTTCTATGTGCAGTAGTTTCGTTCTCCTCTCTCAGCACTCCCCTACACTCCCCATGTCCCTACACGCCACATGTCATGTTTCTATGTGCAGTAGTTACTGTTCTCTCTCAGCACTTCCACACTCCCAAGCAACCCTACACGCCACATATGTCATGTTTCTATGTGGCAGTAGTTCGCGTGTACGTTACGTCAATCACTCAGTAATGGGCTGTTTATATACTCGTATTGATAAATAAATAAATATTTTTCATAAAAATACAAAGGAGTCACCATACTTTTTTTGAACACACCTCGTATATGTATGTATATACAGGTATAATGACAATAGTAGTATATTATTTGAACGGTTAATTTTATAACCTAATATAATTTGATAAAGCGTCCCATGGGTTTTCTAATGATTCATAGTGAGTCAGTGGGGAAAGTAGCCTGACTGTAAACCTGAAGGTAGTGAGTTGAATCACATTTGAAAGAAATTATTATATTTAAATTATTCTTGTTCCAAATTATGTGTTGAGCGCGGCGTTCAGTTCCGCCATTCAAAATGCGTCGACGGACTCTGGCATATATTTAGAAAGCCGGCCCTTATGTTTAGTGAAACCTATATGTATAGGATATAAGTTATTTACTAATTTCTCTATCGATTTTAGGTGGTTTTTAGATGTCAGCATACTTGTTTTTTACACCAAATTTTATACCCAAAACTTTCCTGGCAACCATTTTTAGCTCTCTTTGCACTTCATGACCTTGTTTTGGCAAACTTGACTTACAATTTAAGTTTCCCCATTTTCCTGGCGACCTTTTTTGGAGTCTCATATACTAGGTTTTGAAATCTTTGAAATTTTCAAAAATATTATCTTTTACTAAAGGTAGAGCCGGTGGGAACCGAGTTATATGGATGTCTCGCCACTGATAACCAAATAAATCAAATAATTTTATTCAAAGTAAGAGATTACAACAAAAGCTTCACATTTTTTTTGAACGTCAAATAATTTACCACCGGTTCACAAAATTTAATGCCTCAGACCTGAGAAGAACCGGCGCAAGCTTGCATTTTTCTTTTTCCTCAGTCAATACTTTACAATTATGAATTAGTGACAATGATACCTTTGAAATAGACTGGAGCTAGGATTTGATTCCCAAGGCGTGTTATCATTTATAAAATCATTCATTAAGTAATAACCTTTAACACACGAACGTCTTTTCACAACTTTTTTCAATTGTGATATAGAACATTTTTGGACGTTTTGTGGGATCCTATTGTAAAAACGTACACATTGTCCCATAAAAGAGTTACGGACTCGATGCAGTCGAGTTAAAGGCGCAACAAGTTTAAGCCTATTTCTTGTATTAATACTATGCACATCGCCAATTTTGGTAAAATTCATAATATTTTTTCTATGCATACACGTTCCTTTTAAAACAAACGTTGAACACAACGGCCGTGACTTGATAACGTAAATAGGTTGAAATGCGGGACCAATTGTACACTAATAACATGGCGTAGCAATAAATGTGTATTATTATCTAGATTTTAGAGGCCAGTGTTTAACTGTAAACACTGTTGGTTGTGGGTTCATATACGTGAGGGGAAGTTTTTTTTTTTTAGCTTAAAACAAGATCAAGAACCCACACACCCTTTCCCCAAAATGTGGTGATTCCGATTGCGGACTACTACATTGTCCTCCCCTTCCATCTGTATCCTAAATATACAGATCGGCAACGCATGTACAACACTTCTGGTGTTGTAGGTGTTCATGGGCGAAAGTAACCATTTACCATCAGGTGGTCCTTCTTCTCGTTTACCATCCGTTACCCATAAAAAAAAGGTCATCGTCAAAATTCCATCCTATACCGGCTTCCCTAACTAAAATTTTCACCCCTCGCCACTGCTAGCTATCAAATAACAAAATAATTATCAAAATTGTGTCGTCTGGTAAAGAGTATGGGGTACACACATATAAAAAACAGTACCTCCATATTTCAAACTCGGTTAAAAAACGTATGTATGTATTAAAATTACTACAGATAAGCAAAATATTTAATTGCAGTACTTAAACGCTTTTAAAAATCACGATTATTACATATTATTGTTTTATTAGATGTTTTATGAACATGTTTGTAATATTCACGATTTTTTTTACATTAACGCCTGTTGTGGTGGAAAGGCACAAGCGAGCGACTGGACGTGGCAGGTTGTGGGTTCGATTCCCAATCTTTTTTCATTTTCTGATTTTCTGGGTTTTTTCATTTTCTGGGTTTGATGACAAGGCAAAGCGCGGCGTTGAGTTCCGTCACTCAGTACGCAATGCCTCAATTCGGCGGAAAGTGGGAAACGGAGTGTCTTAACACTAGGTTCCCTCTGCCTACCCTGCTGTATGCGGGATACAGCGTGAAGCTATGTACGCTTTACGTTACGACTAATTATATTCTGCCACTTCGTTTGTAAGGACTAGCTTCACTCTGTATCCCGCACGTAGCAGGGTAGGCAGAGGGAACCTGAGCACCGACGTGTTAAGACACTCCGTTCCCCACTTTCCGTTGAATTGAGGCATTGCGTGCTGAGTGGCGGAACTCAACGCCGCGCTTTGGTATGTGAAAATACTAAATATTAATTATTTTACATATTTAATATTGTGTGGACTATAAAGCCTAAAGTTCCATGTTTTCCCGTTTTCATAGGAAATTCTCGTTCTATTCGTTCACCACTCCCCTACACTCCCAGCGTTTCTACACGCCACATGTCATGTTTCTATGTGCAGCAGTTACGTGTACGTACCTGTACGTTTTCTGACAGTCACTCAAACACACAAGAATTTTATAATATAGATTATACAAAATAAAGATTTTATTTATCACACAAATATTTACCCTGGTTTCGCATCGAATTCATGACCTCTGTCTGGTCTAACAGTCGGTGACGTAGCACGTCAGGCCATTCATAGCCCTGTATAAGTCTTAGCAGCTTCAAAATCCTCTAAAATCAAGGTCAAGTGTAAAATATTAACTTTTTCCTTAATATTTTCCTCTTTAACTAGAAAAATATAGAATTGTAACAATTAAATTTTGCGTTTTTTTCCTGATAACAAAATCTATGATATATATACACGTGAAGCAAAAACTTTGTATCCCTTTTTACGAAAATTACGCGGACGGAGGAGAATGAAACTTGGCACACTTATAGTTTATATAGAGAAGGAGTGTACAATGATAATATGTTTTTAAAATAATGTGTAAAAAATATATTAAATTAATAAAATAAATGTTACACACCCTACCATAGTTTGACATCCATGTTTATATAAAGTGACATATGCGTTGCTAGGCAACGCGTTGTTAACGCGTTAACGGGGATACTAGTTACTACAAAAATGCAATTTCGTCTTTACCATAAAGGTATATGGAGCCCCTGCCCTCTTTACTTATGGGGCCCAAGCCTATGGCCCCTGACCTAAAGGGGCCCATGCCTTAGGCTTATTATATTGTACATTGGTTTCAGTGTGTGTCTGGTGCAGAGCAGGCAGAGAAGCTCGAAGCACTTGGAGCAGTGCCTGGAACTTGCGACCCAAGTGTAGGCTTAAGAGGCTCTTTTATATGCTCATTAACACTTCCACTGTCCGAGTTGCTTTCTCGACCCGACCACGAATTGTATGATTTTTTTTTTTAATTTCATGCTGTATCCCGCGTATAGCGGGGTAGGCAGAGGGAACCAGAGAACCTCGTGTTAAGATACTCCGTTCTCTTTCTACAATTCCGTTCCACTTTCCGCCGAATTGAGGCATTGCGTGTTGAGTGGCGGAACTCAACGCCGCGCTTTGTCTTTTTACCAAACGCAAGAAATAAAAATACTAAATTTTACATTTCCTGGAGTGGGAATCGAACCCACAACCTGTCGCGTTTACAGTTGTATGAAAAATAATCTACTATAATACCTCCATGCATATGTGTACAAAGTTTTATGATAGTTGAGTAGTTTTGGCGTGTAAGGGTAACAAACAAACTTACATTCACATTTATAAGTAGCGATTTGCTTAATTTTTAACTGACTTCAAAAAAAAGAGGTTTTCTATTCCACTTTTTTTTCTTGTTTTTTATTTTTATCTCCGGCATCATTAAACAGCATAAGACAGCAGTTAATATTCCACATATGTATGGCAGATGCTGCTAAAGCAAAAACCATACAGGATGTTTGACATCCGTCAATTTTACTAAACTTTTGGATTTTTTTTCACGCTTTATACCGCATATTTGTTACCAAACCCAGGAAATGAAAAATTCCTTTTCCTGGAGTGGGAATCGAACCCACAACATGCGTTCTTTATATTCCGCCCGAATATGAAACATTGTTTGTTAAGTGGCGGAATTATACGCCGCGCTTACCTACCTATAACGCCTGTCGTGGCGCAGAGGTACAAGCGTGCGACTGTAAACGCGACAGGTTGTGGCTTCGAAAGCGCGGCGTTAAGTTCCGCCACTCAGCACGCAATTCGGAGGAAAGTGTGGGGAACGGAGTGTCTTAACATTATCTTCTCAACTTCCCTCTGCCTACCCTTCTATATGCGGGATACAGCGTGAAGCTAAAATAAATCCCCCTCATGTATATGAACCCACACCCGATCGCGTTTACAGTAGACGCTGTCACACAAACACGATGGCCTCATCGATAGTCATCGGCATTTCTTGATTAATTTAATATTTGCGTTAATGAAGTAATCTATTGATTTCACGATTGAACATCGCAAGGTGAACCTGCGACCTTCGTCGTGTATTTCCTGTACGTGAGCGTAGTGTGTGTTCAGACGTGTGATTTTAACGTATAGTTCAGTGGTTATCAAGTGTTTTAAATAGGAGTCAGGAGTGAATGGGTTCAAAGTTGGCTGTTGATTTTTTTGCCGGTTTGCCGGTAGTGTTAAGACACTCCGTTCTCCATTTTTTAATGTTATTATGAGTTTTTATTCATACATACATACTTATACTTCACGCTGTATCCCGCATATAGCAGGGTAGGCAGAGGGAACCTGCCTTAATTCGCCGGAAAGTGGGAAACGGAGTGTCTTAACACTAGTTTCTCTCTGCCTACCGTGCTGTATGCGGGATACAGCGTGAAGTTTGTTTTTTTTAAATTTGTATTCTAGAAATTTCTATATTATTATTATTATTATGAAGAGGTTTTACATCGCCATTCAAATTACATCACGATTTCGTGATTATATGTCACGGTCATATATTTTTGTTCGCAATACATCTAATTGGTGAGTCCTCTAAATTCTATTATTTTACTAACCGACTTCTAAAAAAGAGAAGGTTATCAATTCGATAAAGACTGTCGTGGTGCAGAGGCACAAGCGTGCGATTGTAAACACGACAGGTTGTGAGTTCGATACCCACTCCAGAAAATGGAATTTTTCATTTCCTGAGTTTGTTAACAAAGGCAAAGCGCGGCGTTGAGTTCCGCCACTCAGAACGCAATGCCTCATTTCGGCGGAAATTGGGGAACGGAGTGTCTTACCACTAGGTCCCCTCTGCCTACCCTGCTATATGCGGGATACAGCGTGAAGCTATGTATATATGTATGTATTAATATTTCGTAATATTAATACAGTATGATATCCGAAAGGAAGTTGTAACATAGTTTTCTCGTTAATAACTATTTTTTCCTGCAAATATATGAATTATTTTAATTATATATATACGTATGCATATTAATAATAACCAGAGTTCCTGTTGACGCGTTAACAACGCGTTGCCTAGCAACGTATATGTCACTTTATATAAACATGCATGTCAAACCATGGTAGTGTGTCTAATATTTATTTTATTAATTTTATATATTTTTTATGCATTATTTAAAAAAAATATTATCATTGTGCACTCCTTCGCTATATAAACTATAAGTGTGCCAAGTTTCATGCTCCTGCGTCCGCGTAATTTTCGTAAAAGGGATCCAAAGTTTTTCCTTCACGTATTAACATATTAATGATGAATAATAATAAAGAGTTTGACTTTAAACGGGATGGATGAGGGTTCGATTCCCACTCGAGGGAAATATTATAAAAATTTTGCGGACGGACGAGCATGAAACTTGGCACACTTATAGTTTATATAGAGAAGGAGTGCACAATGATAATATTTTTTAAAATAATGCATAAAAAGTATATTAAATTAACAAAATAAATGTTACACACACTACCATAATTTTAATATGCATGTTTATATAAAGTGACATGTACATTGCTAAAGACAAAGCGTTGTTAACGCGTCAACGGGGACACTAGTAGTTAGGTAGGATCTGACGAGTAGTTTTTGAGTTATTCGTAATAATTGTACACTATAATGCATTCTATTTAATGTCGGTTTTCTATTTTTGTCAAAATCTTAATTATTTTGAATCTAAAAAAACGTAAACGCCTGTCGTGTCTTGAGGTACAAGCGTGCGACTGTAAACGCGACAGGTTGTGGGTTCGATTCCCACTCCAGGAAATGGAATTTTCATTTTTTGGGTTCAGTAACAAGGCAAAGCGCGACATTGAGTTCAGCCACTCAGCACGCAATGTCCCAATTCGGTGGAAAGTGGGGAACAGAGTGTCTTAACACTAGGTTCCCTCTGCCTACCCTGCTATATGCGGGATACAGCGTTAAGCTATGTGTATGTATGTGTGTAACAAAACGTAACTAACCCATATATGTATATATAGTTGTTAATAACATATAACATCATAAACGTTTCTTATCAGAGGAAATGTCGCGTTTTTTTAATAATTTGAAATGATTTTTATCAATTCTCGTAGTTTTTTAGATAATATTGTATGTAAATGATAATTATTTATGTTGGAATTTATATCCAGCATAGCTCACTAGTGTCTAACTGACAAAGCTAACAAAGCTATGGTTGGACGTTCGATACATTCTCGGGGGATCTTTTTTGTAGTTACATTCTCTTTCCTGTTTAGCAGGGTAGTTAGCAATGGTGAAGCGTCCAAACAACACGATTCCCACCGGCTTACCTTTAGTGAATTACAATAAATTAATAACATATTAGTAGGTATAGCACATTATTGATATAATAAATACATTAGATCGATAAAAATCTGGGAGTGAAATTGCAAAAAAAAAAGCGCAACATATATACTCGTACATACATATCGTGGCGCGCAGAGGCACAAGCGTGCGGTTCGATTCCCACTCCAGGAAACTGAAATTTATCATTTCCTGGGTTTTCGACACTCCGTTCCCCACTTTCCGCCGAATCGAGGCATTGCGTGCTGAGTGGCGGAACTCAACGCCGCGCTTTGCCTTGTTAGCAGATCGGGAATTGAAAATACTATTTTTTTTTGTTGGAAATCGAACCCACAACCTGTCGCGTTTACAGTCGCACGCTTGTGCCTCTGCGCCACGGCAGGTGTTTTCGGCAATCGACGGAAAGTGAGGAAAGGAGTGCCTTAACACTAGGTTCCCTCTGCCTACCCTGCTATATGCGGGATACAGCGTGAAGTTAAAAAAAATATTCTTTGCCACTTTCAGTTTCACTTTAGAGTTCCGTACCTCTATAAGAAAAACTTAAACCCCTCATTTATATTAATACCCTCATTTATTCAAATAGGCTGTTACAAGTACTTTCGAAATACTCTCTCGAACTCTTTTCAAATAAAATTTTACAATAAATATACAACTATGATGAGCCTCCCGACTCGCGACTCCCGACTCCCGACTCCCGGGTGAGCGTCAACAGCATTTAATTCCACACATTGACATCATTATAGTATTCTTGGACAGAATAATATACTTTTTTCAATAATATGTTCTTAATGGTAACTTTAAATTGTAGAAGTAATGAAGTAGTGTAAAAACTTAACATTACTTGAACTAACCTTAACCGACTTGAAAAAAAGGAAAGGTTTTCAATTTGACTAAATTTTGAATGTATGTTAAGGCATAAGTTTTCTTGGGTGAACCAATTTTGATGATCCTTTTTTTATATGATAGCTAGTGCTTCTAATGTGATCCGGTATAGTTTAACTAAGATTTGACGAGTGGTTCTTGAGGTATTTTTTTTTTTTTTTTTATGGATAACGGATGGCAAACGAGCAGAAGGACCACCTGATGGTAAGTGGTACCTTCACCCATGAACATCTACACCACCATAGATGTTGTAGATGCGTTGCCGACCTAGAGGATAGAGACGGAAGGGGAGGATAATGTAGTAGTCCGCTATCGGAACCACCACATTTTTGGGAAAGAATGGGTGGGAAAGGGGAAAACCTGGCTTACATGCCATCGAACCGGAACACATCATAAGATATTTGGCGGTTCGTCTTTGACATGATAGTGGTCGCGAGCCAGACGGAGGACGAACCTCCTACCACCAAACATTCGTAATTATTTTACTTTTTAGTGAATTTTTTTATGTTGTTTTTCTTATTTTAATTGTTTTTATATTTTTAAATACATACAATGTATGTACGTACTGCCCGTTGATTTTGATGAAATTGAAACAACTAGAGTTCCCGTTGACGCGTTAACAACGCGTTGTCTATCAATGTATATGTCACTTTATATAAACATGCATGTCAAACCATGGTAGTGTGTGTAATATTTATTTTATTAATTTAATATACTTTTTATGCGTTATTTTTAAAAAATGTTAGCATTCTGCCCTCCTTCTCTATATAAACTATAAGTGTACCAAGTTTTATGCTCATCTGTCCGTAATTTTCGTAAAAAGAGGTACAAAGTTTTTGCTTGACGTAATATATATAGATAAGAAAAAAATATATGATTTTGTAATTTTAAAGTGTTAATCATAATCACACACATGGGAAACCAAATATATATATATATATATATATATATATATATATATATATATATATATATATTTTTTATATATATATATATATATATATATATATATATATATATATATATATATATATACTTTTTCTTAAAAAAAACCGAACCCAGCATATTTAGTCCGAAGTCGTACTTGACCGGTTTTTTCTAACAATACTATCGATTGAACAACTAACAACTTTCATAGTAAGCGGACCGTTACAAATTATGTATGAAGCGAATATTACACGCACATGAAACTTCTACTATTATGACATAGTAACATAATAGTCGCGGCGTTAAGTTCCGCCACTCAACACGCAACTAATTTTTTTGCTTCACGCTGTATCCCGCACATAGCAGGGTAGGCAGAGGGAATCTGAGAACCGACGTGTTAAGACACTCCGTTCTATTAACATTTCCGTTCCGCACTTTCCGCCAGATTGAGGCATTGCGTGCTGAGTGGCGGAACTCAACGCCTCAAACTCAAGATAGGTTTTCAAATTTTTTAACTCACAATCAAATCTGCTAACATATTTTTTTGAATAAAAACTATCCTATGTCCTTTTAAATATCTCTAAGAATATGTATACAAAGTTTCATGATAATTGGTTCAGTGGTTTTGGCATGAAAGCGTAACAAACAAACTTACATTCATATTTATAATATTAGTAGGTATTAAGCTTATGGGTTGAAGCCAAATTGAATTATATTTAATTCGTTACTTGGCGACGTTTAGTTACGAACAGATGTCCACATCAATCAGTGATTGTAACAGCCCTGTGAGGGGACGGGGTCAGAATTCAATTACCCTCCGCCGCTGGGTAGCGTCATGTAAGAGGCGGGTATCCCAGTAGTTAGGTGGTAGGAGGTTCGTCCTCCGATTGGCTCGCGACCACTATCATATCAAAGACGAACCGCCAAATATCTAATGATGTGTTCCAATTCGATGGCATGTAAGCCAGGTTTTCCCCTTTCCCACCCATCCTTTCCCCAAAATGTGGTCCCCATCTGTATCTTCTAGGTCGGCAACGCATCTACATCATCTCTGGTGTTGTAGATGTCCATGGGCGAAAGACCACTTACTATAATGTGGTTCTTCTGCTCGTTCGCCATCTGTTATCTATAAAAAATAGCTTCACGTTTTCGCGGAGTTGAGTTCCGCCACTCAACACGCAATGGCTCAATTTGGTGGAAAGTAGGGAACGGAATTGTTGTAAAAGAACGGAGTGTCTTAACACTAGGTTCTCAGGTTCCCTCTGCCTACCCTGCTATATGTAGAATACAGCGTGAAGTTAGTTTTATCCCGCAATAGTGTTAAGACACTCCGTTCGTTGCTTTCATCCTAAACGTAATAATGTCCCCCAATGTATATGAACCCACTATCATTGCGTTTACAGTGACACGCTGTCACACAGACATAATGGTCTTTAATGGAAAAAGCGGTATTTTCTATACATTTATCAAAATATCTAATCTCTCGATTATTTTATAATCAGCAATTAACATTATTATTATATTGTTTTATGATGTTATTTAAATTGATTTGTTTAATTTGTTTGATGATTCAGTACTTGTACATGTAGATGCACTTATGTACGTGGAACTTGAGGTTACATACATACATAGCTTCACGCTGTATCCCGCATATAGCAGGGTAGGCAGAGGGAACCGACGTGTTAAAACACTCCGTTCCCCACTTTTCGCTGAATTGAGGCATTGCGTGCTGGTGAAACTCAACGCCAACTTTTGCCTTGTTACCAAACCCAGGAAATGAAAATACTAAACATTACATTTCCTGAAGGTAAATCAGACACAACCTGTCCGCTGATCAGAAACAAGGAGAAAAGCGCAGCGTTAGGTTCCGCCACACAGCACGCAATGCCTCAATTCAGCGGAAAGTAGGGAACGGAGTGTCTTAACACTAGAGTTCCCTCTGCCTATCCTGCTGCTATGTGCAAGGGATACAGCGTGAAGCTATTGGCATAATGTGATTTTTTCACAACTAATAATATTTTTTCTGTTTCAGATACACTGGTATACAATTGAAATAACAAAAGCGCTCATTATTGTTGATAAGACCACTCTGTTGGAGTTCAGTTAAATAATCTAATAAATATTTATAATGCCGTCTCTTTTCTATTCGAAAATGGAAAGATAGCAATGTATTATATTTATTGAGATAACCTAGTAATTAACTTTTGTAGATGTTTTTATGCTTTTTTTATTTTGTAATTAAATGTCAAAATAATACGCAGCTGTGGCAGGTGTCCATACAACACAGTTCCCACCGGCTTCTGTAAATGACAATAAATTTTATGAAAAAATTTAGGGCGAAAGATTTTAAAACCATGTATGATATATCTAAAATAAAGGTCATAGGAAACTGTGGGCTTTAATTGCAAAAAATAAGTTCTGGCATCTAACACCTAAAACAAAAGGTCATCACTAATATTCGATGGTGAAATTACTAAATATCTTCCCTAAATCGGCTTACCTAAATATACACCGGCTTCTCTAAATATATACCGGCTTCCCTAAATATATACCGGCTTCTCCAAATATATACCGGATTCTTTAAATATATACCGGCTTCTCTAAATTTACCACGGCCACTAACTAAAATTTCACTCCTCGCCACTGTTACGCAGCATATACAGGAGAAAACACTATGCGTATAATATACATTATACATATACAAAGGGACATGATGTCATCCAACCGTCATGCCGTACCACCAATGACACCGACCGAAAGCGCGTATTGGAGCAACAAACTTTGCGTGTGTTCAATATCGTTATCCCGAAAGGAACTAAAGTGTTCCCCATTAGGGATGAGACCGATATATCAAAACTATAACTAAAAACGGTTTTCACTCTTATATCATATCATATCACGATATCTAAATGAGTCATATCAATGTAAATAGCTACACTCAAAACGTAACGACAACTCGACGTTGGATATGAAAACTAAATTGTAAAACTGATTATAACGAAAACTATCGCAACCCTGGAAGCTCGATATCTGAAAGCGAATATGATATCGGATCATGAAACTTCATATCCGATGCACTTGATCATTCGTAAAAATTCCTACTTCCCATACTAAATGCTTTCGATAACGATGCGTATACTTTGTCGCAAGTTGTCATTGAATCTGCAGATGTTTGACAATAAGAATTCAGCAGTATTCAGACATATTACTGTCTCAAACTAAGAATGTTGCAATTTTTTTTTTTTTTTCAATTGTTATATGTAATTATAATTATTTTAAGAAAATAAATTTCTAAGATTTTTATTTTATTAAGTTTTTATGCTTTGACCGGTTTTGATAATATTTGTTTTTTAAATGCTTAAGACATGTATGTATGAAGGTAGACGGATACTTATTCGGTATTTTAGTGGTTTTTATGCGGAAAAAGAATATTTTAACACTTGACTGTAAACGCGGTTTGTGGGGTCGAATTCCCACCAGAAATGAGAATTTTCCATTTCCTGGGTTTTGAGTAAAAGCAGCGCGCGGCGTTGAGTTTCCGCCACTCAGCACGCAATGCCTCATTCGCCGGAAAGTAGTTAACGGAAATTGTTGTACTGAAACGGAGGAGTATTAACACAGGTTCTCGGGCTCCATCTGCCTACCCTGCTATATGCGGGATACAGCGTGAAACTAAAAAACGAACAATATTAAATAATCAGAAAAGAAAGAACGGGTGAATGCTTAACACTAGATTTTCTTACCTACTTTGACTACGTGGAAGATGAATAAAAGTATGTGCCAGTTTATATATTACTAATATTATTATATACAACCTGAGAGCCAGTTATTTAACTCTGTTACCCTTTCCACCGAATGCGGATCTCTCAACGCCGCGCTTTGTCTTGATACCAAACCCAGAAATGAAAATACTAAACTTTGCATTTTCCTGGGTGGAGATCTGAACCCACAACACCATGGCGTTTACGGTCGCGCACGCTTGTACTTTTCAGGGCACGACAGGCGGCGTTTTTTATTCAATATTATTCAAAGGCTGGTCGACATTTTTATATCTTATTGTAAGCATAAAAACAATTACATATATGAATATAATTTTTTTGCTATTATTTATAGAATAATTTAGTTTAATTTTAAGTTTAGTATTAAAATATTCGACAGATGACAGTATATTTTAATTTTTCATGATTTTTTGTCCTGTAATTAAGTATTGGAATAATTTTATTCATAGGCGTAAGTCACAATTGTTTGAAAATGAAGTAAAAAATTAACTTTTTGTTTTATTTCTTTGTTTAAACGCCTGTCGTGGCGCAGAGCACAAGTATTGCGACTGTAAGCGACCAGGTTGGAACTCTTGATTCCCATTCCCAGGAAATGCAATTTTTCATTTCTGTTTTGGTAACAAAGAATAAAGCGCGGCGTTGGTTCATATCTGGCACATAATCAATCCTCCGAATTCAAGAAGCGGGAAGTAGGGAACAAGTGTTTTAACACTAGTTTCTCAGGGTTTCTCTATACCCTACCCTGCTATGTGGGATACAGCGTGGATACACAATAAATCAGAAGTGGCCAGCTGTCATATAAAAGTAATTATCAAAATTGGTTCAGAGAAGCAGTTTACGGTAACACCAAAATCCCAGGTTAATATTACATTAACCTACATACATACATAGCTTCATGTATCCGCATATAGCAGGAGTGAATGGGAACTAGTGTTAAAGACACTCCATTCCCCACCGAATTGAGGCATTGCGTGGCACAGTGGCGGAACTCACCGCGCGTTGCAGCGTATTACCAAAGCCTGAAATGAAAAATTCATTTCTTGAAGTGAGAATCGAACCCACAACCTGTCGCGTTTACAGAATTCACTTGCGCTAGTCTATAGACAGGCATTACATTTCGATATATCAACTAATTCATATACTAGTTTTAAGATTCATGTGATATTATTTAAAATTATATTTTTGCATTTATTTCTAAAAATTATTAATTATTATAAAAAATATTGTATGTATTCATTTTAATTTTAATATTTATATTGTTTTATTCATATCACCACTAATATTACTAAATGTGAATATAAGTTTGTTTCTGCTTTCGGCAAACTACTGAACCGATTATCATGAAACTGTACACATATTCTTAGAGTATTAAAAGGGACATAGTATACTTTTATTTAAATAAATATTTTTAGAACAAATATTTATTTGGCAAAAATATTGAAAATCTATCCTAACTGAAATGACCAGAAATGAGCGCATATACGCATACACTACAGTATGTAGTATGGACTGATATATCAAATCAAAAATATTCTTTATTCAAATAGGCTATTACAAAGCACTCAGATCGTGTCAATTTACAAGGTGTCGGTCGTGTCAGTCCTAACAGGCTACCACCGGAGAAGGAAGCCAGTTCTGCTAAGAAGGAGCGCTTAACAAACTCCTGATTTGCTCTTTTCAAATAAAATTTTATAATAACTTTAGCAACGATAAGCCTCCTGAGCGGCATCAACAGCATTTAATTCCACACATTAACATCATTATAGTATTCTTGGACCAGAATAATATGCTTTTCAATAATATGTTCTTGGCAACTTTAAAATTGTTGAAGTAGCGAGATCTGTAATTATTTGCAGTTTTATTATCATGTATATGCCAACAAAGATTTATTAACTTTTTGTCGTGACTTCGAGACACAAGCATGCGGCGAAATTGTACAAGCGACAGGTTGTGGGATTCGATTCCACTACGGAAAATGACAGTTTAGTATTTTCATTTCTGGGTTTATTCTTTCGAAGAACGTGCGGCGTTGAGTGCCCTGTTGCTCAATTCGGCAGAAAGTGAGAACAGAGTGTCTTAACACTAGGTCCTCAGAGTTCCCTCTGCTCTCACACTATAATGCGAGATACCGTGAAGATAAAAAAAAAAGTTGTTGTTTACCTTTTATATGGTGATTATTTTCATTTCCATCTCTATTAAATAAAGCACGGTGTTCAGTTACCGCCAGACAGCACGTAACATCTCTTAACTCGGCAAAAACAGAAACTGAGCCAATGTCTCTCTCTTTCCAACTATCATAGTATCTCAAAAGCACTTATTTGATAAAAAAATATGGAAATAAAACACAAAAATAATTTAAAATTTCTATTTCTTTATTAAAAATTACGTTTATAAACATCGCACATTAAATTATAAAATAACATTAAATACAAGTTTCAAAAATCGTCATTGCCAGGACGCAGGGACCATATGTTCCTTCAAGGCGTATATGGGACGCTGGACCATATCGTCCTTCCGGCGTATGGGACGCTTCAGGCCATATCGTCCTACGAGCTGGCCTGGGACGGGTGGGAGGCCATATCGTCACTAAAGCGTATAGGACGCGCGGGGCCATATCGTCGCTTCGAGGCGCGGACGAAGACTACCGTCGCTTCAGCGTATAGGACGCAGACCATGATTATTCGCATATGGGGTAGCATTTACCATATAATCCTTAAGTCGTATAGGACGCACGACCATATCGTCCTTAGGCGTTCCCAATGACAGTAATTGTTAAAATTAAATTACTAATCTGTTGCAACACTTACAATGATGAAATTACAGTCATTAAATGTACTCATTAAAAAAAACATTGAAAAATAAGAAATAATGGAAATAATATAGAAATTTAAAGACTACGAAATTAATATAATACTGCCTAATAGAAATAATTACATATAACAGGTATATTCATATAAATTTATGAAATTATAATAAATTCCCGGTCAATGCAGTTCCAGTATTTTGAATGGGCTATAAAATGTTTATTCATATATATGAATAATATTAGTAAGCTAGTGTTAAAAGTAAGGGAGAGCTTAGTGTAGGGCACTCCGGGTCCATACCGCCGAATTGAGGCATACAAAAGATCGACGGTATACATTCATCTCTTTCTGAAACACATTGAATTTTTTTGCCCATACTTAGCTCCTTTTCAGCTTATAGAACCAAATATCAGAACGAACATATTCATTATATAATATAAGATTTCGTAGATGGGAATCAAACCGACTAGCAAAGTCCTTTACATACTCACTCATTCCAAAACGTTATACAGACCGAATTACAAGAAAAAAAACTAAAAAGACCTCACAAATTCAAATAATTAAGGATCCACAGACAAATATTTAAAAAAACATACACAAACAAATTTAAAAAAAAAAACAATACTAACTAAAAACACAAGCTGATATGTTGAAACTTAGTTATATAAATAAAATAAATTTTGTACACGAGCGTATTCGAACCCAGGCCCGTTCGATAAAAAAAAAAACCACTAACATCTAGACCAGGGGTTCCTTTTTAAACTATAATTTTTTATAGCAGGGTAGTCAGAGAGACCCACTTTTGCGTTTTTTAAGCGCTACGCATTGATATCGCGCGTAACTTAACGCCGCGCTTCAACATATTAGAACGTGTAGAATGAAAATAATTTAAAAAATAATATACATTAAAATACAAGTTCCATCGTCCGTTATAGGACGCTTGACCATAAAGTCCTACGAGCGTATAGGACGCAGGACCATATCATCCTTCGAGTATTTACCCAATTGAGAATCGAACCCGCAATTAATCAACAAATAAATTTAAACAATTGTTTAAATTTCAAAACAAAACAAAAAAAATTGAATTAATTTTAAATATGTTTGCAGTTTCATTCAAATTTGACTTCAACTCTCTCTCTTTCTCTCTCTCTCTCCGTCATTAAGAACTCCTGATCTAGACCAGGATACTAGACGCTAGGCTTTTTTTTTAATTAAAAAAAAAAAACAATAATAATATTAATACTAATCTTATAGTAATTCAGTATATATTATTACCCTCATATAAATATATCCAATTCAACTGTACGTATACATTCCACGCGATTCGTTTTTTAAATAAAACCGCCTACTCAATACTTATTTACGTTTTTTTTTATTTGCAAAAGCTGCAAAACATTCTGCCTTCGAAAAATTATTTTAAAAAAATGCTCAATATAAATGCTTATTAAGAAAAAAAATTAAAAATGTTATTTAGTGATGCCATTACATTTAATAAACGTATATAAAGAAAAAAAAACATGAGGCCGAAAAGACCCCATACATATGAAAAATTCAATAATAATAATAATTTCTCAATATTGTATGAAAAATATAGTCCACTACTTTCTAACTCCGACATCTTAAATCATCAGTTCGATTAAATACAATCTTTCATAAAAAAAAAAAACAAAAACTAAATCACAACCCAATAAAAAAAATCGATTTCAGTTAAAAAAATCGATTTAATCGAACCCACGACACACAGACAGACAACCATTATAAATACTAACAACTAGAGCACCTACCTAGCTTCCTTTACTTTATAACCTAAATACAATAACTCCTAAACTATACACAAACTAACATACATTACAATATACACTAAACAATATGGCTATAGTATAATTGGAGTTTCATCAAAATCGGTTCAGCTTTAAGATTTTGTGGCGATATCGACTATATTTCAACGTTTTGAAAATAAAAGAAATAAACGTTACTGTTCTTTAAATATTATTAATCTATATTCAAATTTAAAAAAAAAACGTTTGAAATATAATCCACAACATTTCTTGGTATTTTAGAAAAAAAAAACAACAATCAATCGACTAATCCAAAAAAGAAACAAACAAGAACTACAATAATCGACTAAAAATCGGGCAAATAAAAAAAATTATATATGTCAAAATGACATTTACTTTATCCGTTCATTATATAGTCTGTATATATTTTTTTTAATTTTTATCAACTTTTAAAAGGACTAAAACCCTAATTCATCTAACCATAGAACTACACAATTACTATATTATTATGGTACCTACATTTTTTTATTAATATATTTTTTTAATATTTCTTATTAAGATTAGTCGATTGATTTGTCAAAAATGCGTTTTTAAAATAATAGTACACATGGCAGTTTATTTTTATCCAACGCCATTAAAAAAAAAAGGAAAAAGTATATATTTTTTTAAATTCAAATCCTAACACCATGTATACTAATTACAAGCATATTTTAAATTATCTGTAGACATTTAAAAAAAAATACAGATTAAAAATGAAATTTAAATACGTTTCATTTGGAATTTCTTCATAATCTACAATAATATAACGATAGAACTAATGACGTCATGTAACTTCAACATTATCTTTTTTAAATAATTAAAATTAAAAAAAAAATTAAAAATATAATACAATGGCACAACTTTTGAAATAAACGTTCTATCACAAATGTCAGCATTTTTTTTTCACTTTTATTGAATTTTAAATATTAAAAAAAAAAGTTTCATATCAAAAAATGCTTTTAAAAAAGTTTTTAATGTAAAAAATAAATAATAAGTCCACATTTAGTATATATGCCGGTGGGTCCTATACTGGCCCATGTGAAGGACATTTATGTATGGACCACAAACGGTCCATAAACATTAGGACATATAAAAAAATATGACACAATTTATTAAAAATATTATGGAATTAAACTTCTTTTTAGATTTTCGAAAGAAAAACATACTACCCTATGGTTAAATGGAAATAATACGTTAGAAAATAGGTTCAGTTCCTTGTATCTCAATACAAAAAATAGTCAAATGTGTAATAGAGATAAATATTAACAGATAACATATAAAAATATGTATACGAGCCGTTGATTTTGAGGCAACTCCACTCCTGTTATTGCTTTTTTTTTATTAAAAACATAAAATTTTTTTTCAGCTTTAATAATTTTTTTTTACAAAATGGAGTTGTCTCACTTTCAAAATTAAACGGCTCATATATGTTCTTTATAACGCCTGTCGTAGCGCAGAGGCACAAGCGTACGACTATAAACGCGACAGGTTGTGGGTTCGATTCCCACTCCAGGAAATGAATTTTTTTTTTCTCTTTATATATTTTTTAACTGCGACACAGTGAACAACCTCTCAATAAGAGAAGCTCAAATAATCAAATTTATACAATAATTCTGTCCATAACCTCCGAAATAGTGTCATATTGTTATATGTCCTATTTTTTTTTAATATTGGGCCAGAACTCGTCCAAAGCCGCGGTCCAAGATTTGTTTGTTATTATTAAGCCGTTGATACTAAATACCAAAAGTAATTTAAAAAAAATCAAAGTAGACATTAAAAATCTAGTGTCAAGACACTACGAATTAAATTTTACAGGACATTTTAGGTATTTGTCACTGTCAACCAGTGAAATTAAAAAAAAATATTATCAACATTTTCAAAAGTGCTAATTGAACCCGTAATCATCGCGTGTAATAAAAAAACAATAACTGAACTATGACGGTTTAAATAACATCAAAATACATACAACATTTAATATTAATATTTGTTACTTTCAAATTACTAAAGTGAAGAATTCCAAAGACTAGGTCTGACTGTAAACGCAACAACAACCATTAGGTTGTGTGTTCGATTCCCACTCGGGAAATAATTATATTGAAATTTTACTATTACGCGAATTCGGTCAAAACATGAGAAAATGGAGAATATTGACACCAAAATAAAAAAAAAATATATATTTTTTTAAAACACTATATTCTCTTAACCTGTTAACTGGGGAATAAATTTTCATTGAACTCGTTTCACAATGGGGACTTTTTTCATAACAACAACATAGAACGTAATGTGTTCAATATATTACGATTAATTTCCATGACGAAAAATGTCGTCATGCCCATAGCAATGAGCTTTTAATGTATGACGAAATACCAGTTAACATATTAACTCTAAGAAAAAGAGTCTTAATAAATCTGTCAGATTCAATTTAAATAAAATGAAAACAAAAAAAAATAAAAAAATATTAAGAAAAGACGTATATTTCTAAAATAACACATGTATTTTTAGTCCATAGGCTATTTAGCATCAACGGCCATATACGACCCATATTCGACGCACACTAGGACCACATATGTCATATACGGTCCATATTTGGCTCATATTAGGACCGCATTTGGCTCAACGTTAGACACTTCGATTATATGCCAGGGGGCCCATTCAGGACATATGTCCTATATACGGTCCATATTTGGCTCATATTAGGACCGCATTTGGCTCAACGTTAGGACACTCGGATCATATTCGGGCAAATACTCAAGACCATATTATTAGGGACCACATATGGCCCGCCATTGGGACCAGCAAACAGTCCATACCGTAAAAGCTACGATTAATTACAGTGTATATAATAGGGTCAATAGAAGTTCATACCATTTAAAGATAATCATACGTAAAATACCTAAAATTATTTGGCAGTGGCGGACCGTTCATAGTCTTGTACTGAAAAGAAAAAAAAAGTGAATTAATACGTACAATAATTGTCAACGCCCGTCGTGGCGCAGAGACACAAGTGTGCGACTGTAAACGCAACAGATTGTAGGTTCGATTCCCACCCTAGGAAATGGAATTTTACATTTCCTGGGTTTGGTAACAAGGCAAAGCGCGGCGTTGAGTTCCGCCACTCAGCACGCAATGCCTCAATTTGGCGGAAAGTGGGGAACGGAATTGTTGTAAGAGAACAGAGTGTTTCAACACTAGGTTCTCAGGTTCCCTCTGCCTACCCTGCTATATGTGGGATCCAGCGTGAAGTTATAAAAAAAAAATTGTCAAATAAAAAAAAAGAAAAAAGTCTTATAAAAGCTTCTCGTTTTGTTCCGCATAGCAGGGTAGATAGAGACAACATAGTATCAAGATACTTAGAAACATTGCCTGTCGAGTGACGGAACTCAACGCCGCGCTTCGTCTTACCAGAGCGGTGAAATGTTTTTTTTTTAACTTTACGCTGTATCCCGCAGGGTAGACAGAGGGAACCTGAGAATCTAGTGTTAAGACACTCCGTTCTCTTACAACAATTCCGTTCCCCACTTTCCGCCAAATTGAGGCATTGCGTGTTGAGTGGCGTAACTCAACGCCGCGTTTTGCCTTGTTACCAAACCCAGGAAATGAAAATACTAACATTTCCTGGAGTGGGAACCAAACCCACGACCTGTCGTGTTTACAGTCGCAAGCATGTGCCTCTGCGCCACGACAGGCGTTGATGAATGAAAATAATTTAAATATAAACATTTCCGCGAGTGGGAATCGAACCCACAACCAATAGCGTTGGCATTCAGACGCTGCTACACACAGGCACGATGGCCTTTTAAAGCCTGACCTACAACAGACTACTAATAAACTACCAGTAGACTACAAAAAGACCACCAGTAGACCAATAAAAGACCCCCAACTGACCATCTATGAGCATCTAGTACACCATCAATATCAAAAGATTATTAGAAGACCATCAATAGACTACAAAAAGACCACCAGTAGACCAATAAAAGACCCCCAACTGACCATCTATGAAAGGCATCTAGTACACCCATCAATATAAAGAAGATTATTAGAAGACATCCAATAGACTACAAAAGACCACCGGTAGACCAATAAAGACACTCCAACTGACCATCTATGAGCATCTAGTACACCATCAATATAAAAGACTATCCAGGAAGACCATCCAATAGACTACAAAGACCACCAGTAGACCAATAAAAAAAGACCTCCAACTGACCATCTATGAGCATCTGGTACACCATCAATATAAAAGACTATCCAGAAGACCATCAATAGACTACAAAAAAAGACCAGCCACCAGTA
Source organism: Philaethria dido (assembly GCA_033558755.1). Taxonomy (NCBI): domain Eukaryota; kingdom Metazoa; phylum Arthropoda; class Insecta; order Lepidoptera; family Nymphalidae; genus Philaethria; species Philaethria dido. The sequence continues at coordinate 41,777 of JAKGSA010000737.1, forward strand.
GACCAATAAAAAAGACCTCCAACTGACCATCTATGAGCATCACAGTACACCATCAGCTATAAAAGACTATCAGAAGACCATCAATAGACTACAAGAAGACCACCAGTAGACCAATAAAGACTTCAACTGACCATCCTACTTGAGGCATCTGAGTACACCATCAATATAAAAGACTGTAGAAGACAAATATTAGATCATAAAAAAGACCGCGTAGACTTTACCGTTACAAAGGAATAAGACAGGACGATCGTTGGCCCTGTCGGGCCGCTGGAGTGTGAGTGCCAGGCGTCTCGCGCCTCCGCCGCCGCCCTCAGCGACGCTGGCGCCCGACCCGCTCGATGTGAGACTTCACACCTCGTTCTCGCGGGTCGCTTTGGTTCTAAAAATGACATGATATTACAGCATTTTTATTTATGTTTAAAAATAGGAAATATTTTTTAAAAAACTCAATAAAATTGTAATGTATGAGGCCGTTTTTTTAATTGCTCCTATTAATATACCTGTAGGTTCCTTGGCAGTTAAATGGTCAGATCCGGCACTCGAACCCCACTCCCCGACAACACGCTCTCCTCCTGTTTGTATCTGAAAGAGACAAAAAAATAATAATTGAACTGACCGGGGTTGAAAGCTTCAAATGTGAAATTATAGATGCATCGTCCCAATGTTGGCATATATATATATATATATATATATATATATATGTATATCTAATAACTTATATGTATATATATATATGTATGTATATATATATACAAGCACTGGTATATAACCGCTCTGGAGTTTCCCAACCAGAACCCGGCACAACAACGTAGAACGTAATACGTTCAATACATTGATTAATTTCCATGACAGCGAAAAATGTCGTCATGCAATTTTATGTATGACAAGGAAATATTTCGTCGTGCCATGTTAACAGGTCAATTTATTTTATACAAAATTTATGTCCAACACATAATGGAGTGTGTATAATATTTATTTAATAAATTAAAAGTATCCAATGAAAAAATATTGCTTTTTCTGCATTTCTCTATATAAACTGCTTTGTACTTAAAATTTCCTACTCCTCCGTCCACATAAATACGACAAAAATGGGTCAAAATTTTATCTCTCACATAATATTTTACAGATAATAAGATATAAGAAAAAAAGAAATACAAAATTATTTTTTAAATAACTTATTAACACTAATAAAAATAAATTTAAACATGAATTCCCCCTCGTAATATATGAACCCGCTACCAACACACACACACACACAACGTGACATTTTCGTTACATCACTCACCCCATATATAGTATGTTCACTTGTAACACACGAGGAATAACGAACGGTATCGGCTGATATCGCAACTAGACCCGCATACGGCATGTAACCTGGACCCATCATACTGAAAAAAAGAGAAAAGTAGAATTAAAAAAAAAACAAATGCTAAATTGTCTTTCAAAATGACTACAGGAGTATATGTTTCTTTATCTTCACGCTGTATCCCGCATATAGCAGAAAAAACCTTGAGTGAACGAACCAACGTGTTAACTCCGTTCCCCACTTTCCACCGAATTGAAGAGGCATTACGTGCTGAGTGGGTGGAACTCAGCACTTTCGCGCTTTGCCTAGTTATCAAATCAGGAAATGAAAATACTAAACTTTTTACATTTCCTGGGCGAAACCGAACCCACAACCCTATCGCGTTTACAGTCTCACGCTTGTGCAAGCCACGACAGGCGTATAATGTAGAAGTAGTCCCCAGTTATGCTTAATTGTATATGTTTTAAATTTATGTGGAGGTGTTTTATTTCTGTGGGGGTATTTAAGATTTACATGGGGGTGTTCTATATATATATATATGTGGGGTGTTTCATATAAACCTGGGGGTGCTCCAGTTATTTTAAGGGATGTTTTGGTTATCTTTATTTGAACATTTTTCAATTATATATGTAGAGACATTATGTATGTGGGGGTGCTTCTGGTTTTTCAGATACATGTGGGGGAGTTTTAGTTATATATGTGAAGATGTTCTGCATGTGGGGGAGATTAATTTATATGTGAGGGGGTGTTCTTTTTAACTGTGGTAATATTCCCATTATGTGTAAGTGTTCTAGACATGTGTGGAGATATTCGAGTTATATGTGGGGGTGTTTCATATAAATGTGGGGGTGTTTTCTTCGTTTATCACATACTTACTTAGGATTAGGCAAAGGCGCCAACGTATCAGATGCCAGACTGTCCTGATCCGCGCTTCGTAGACGGAGGGCGGCGAGTTCCGCGCACAACTCTCCCGCCACGTAATAACATTGCTCGGAGAATGTTATCTTATTCACTGTGTGCCTTATGAAACCCGCCTGGAAATTGGAAATTAAATAATTTTATTATTTCTCTTTCATTAGAGATTCACGCTTTATACCGACATAGTGTGAGAGAGAGATATGGGGGGAGTGAGAAAGAGATATGGGGGGAGAGAGATGTAGGAGGGGTGAGAGATATAGGGGGGGAGTGAGAGAGAGAGAGAGAGAGACAACAATTCCTTTCCCCACTTTCCGCCGGATTGAGGCATTGTGTGCGGAGTGGCGGAACTCAACGCCGCGCTTTGCTTGCATACTTTTTAATTGGAAGTCAAATATATTATATAAATAATTAATTTCCCCATCAGTAAATTGAGTTATAAAGTAATAATCAGACCACATCAACAAAAATCTGAAAAGAAATTATCGATTAACATACAATATGTGTAGTATCTAGTTTTTAATACAAAAAAAAATCGAACCCGCACCAACCTTGAGCATATGCGAGGCATACTTCCTAGCATCACGTCTGTCCACAATGCCTGCCACATGCTGCAGTATCCAGTCAACTACATCAGCACCGATGAAGGCATTGGGTATTGTTATTTTGAGCCACATCCTGTCTCTGATCTCCAGACCTTGGGAAAAGGGTAGTAGGTTCACATTTTATATATATAAAAAAAAAGTTTTTGCATAAAACATATAAGAAATTCTTTTTCAAAAATTGATTTTTTTATCTTCACGCTGTATCCCGCATATAGCAGGGTAGGCAGAGGGAACCTAGTGTTAAGACACTCTGTTCCCCACTTCCCAACGAATTAAGGCATTGCGTGCTGAGTGGCAGAACTCAACGCCGCGCTTTGCCTTATTACCAAACTCAGGAAATGAAATACTCCATTTCCTGGAGTGGGGATGAAACCCAAAACCTGTGCCGTTTACACTGCGCCACGACAGGCATTGGTTAAGGAAACACAAAAAAAAAAATTACCAGATTCCGGCCTCAGCATAGCCCTGACCACCAAAGCCATATCCATGCCAACAGAGAGTTGAGGTTCAGCGGGCAGAGAGCCAGCATCCGAGCCTCTTTCGGGTATGGACGCGGCCGGGAGAGTAGAGAGAGGGGGCGGAGGGTATGCCTCTCGTAATGCCTGGGTATGGGCTACCCATGCACCTGTGGGTAGTTGGAAAAAACATTAAGTTATTACGAATAACTCGGAAACTCGTCCCATGCACCTATGTATTAAAAAACAAGGCTTCAACTTCACGCTGTACGCCGCACATAGAAAGATAGGCAGAAGGAACCTGAGAAACTAGTGTTAAGATACTCCGTTCTCTTTTTAAAATATCCTTTCCTCACTTTCCGTCAAATTAAGGAACTGGCAGTGAGTCACACTAACACATCTTAATCTTATTAAAAAAGTGAATGCATTAAATGCGCCTGTTCTTGCAAATAACTATAGTTGTTGTTTCATCAAAACGATATCGTTTGGTGACGTCACGCGGCGATAGGTATGTGTGCGTGTGGCGGCTGTGTATGTGTGCGTGTTGTTACAACGTATATGTATGTAAGTGTGCACGTGACGTCACATAGTAGCGAGATATCTCAGTAATTCTTGCAGATGGAAAAAAATAAAAACAGATTGTATTTTCTTCAGTTACCTTCTACTTAGATATGCTGTTAGCTAAAAACGTTAGTGTGACTCATTGGCGGATCTCAACGCCAATACTTTGCTGTGTTACCAGAGCGAGGAAATGAAAATACTAAATATTAATTAATATTCTCATTCACTGTAGTGTGTATGAACCCACAACCTGTCGTTTACAGTCGCAAATTTGTGCCTCTTGAGCCATAACTGGCCTCAAATTTATAAATATACATACAGTCTTCGACTTACGTCGTTTCAAGTTACGTCGAACATTATTTTCGATATTATTCCATAAACATACGTCAATCGTTTACCCCAGATTTCCGGCATAGGACAATTTACGTTTCCATTGAGTTTTACATGATTTACAAAAACTTGCCTCTTACGTCGTTTCGATTTACGTCATGCATTTCCGAGAACCTTTTTTTTTTTTTTTATGGAAAACGTATGGCAGAGCAGGCAGAAGGACCACCTGATGGTGAGTGGTTACCTTCGCCTATAGACATCAACAAAACACCAGAGATGTTGTAGATGCGTTATAACCCTAGAAAGGATACAGATGGAAGGAGGGACATAATGTGTAGTCGCTATCGGAACCACCACATTTGGGGGAAAGGATGGGTGGAAAAGGAAAATCTGGCTTACATGCCTGCATCGAACCGGAACACATCATAAAACCTAATATGCTGTAAGTACGAAACTGCCTGGATAATAAATTTTCCTTACCGGGGTCTATCGGCCAGTTAGGCTCCGTCTACCAGGAATAGTGAAGTAAAGCCCTTAGGATTTGGGTCCCAACACTTGGCGGCGACCACCAACGATGGGTCCCGGCTGCACCACACTCCCGAGGAGAGAACCCGCACCGCTTCATCATTGGTCATATCTTCGAAATTTACGTCGTTCACCTGAAAATTTTTGGAAGGAATCGCCAATATCTCTCGCTCTCACGCCAAAACTACTCAACCGATTATCGTGAAACTTCGTACGCATAGTCGTAAAGGTCTTAAAAAGGTCATATGGCAGGCGATGTTATTTGTTAAACAGCTAGTATTAAATACATCTAAATTTTAGAGGCTAAATCATAATTCTAGAGGCTTAAATTATAAAGACAAAGCGCGGTGTTGAGTTCCGCCACTTAACAAGAAATGTCTTACGATTTCGGACCGAAATCGGAAAGTGGAGTGCCTAGACTTTAGGATTCCGTGATTATCCTTCTATATAAGGGAAAAAACGCCTGTCGTGGCGCAGATGCGTCCGACTGTAAACGCGACAGGTTGTGGGTTCCATTCTCACTCCAGAAAATGTAATATTGAGTATTTTCATTTCGTGGGTTTGGTAGTAAGGCAAGGCGCGGCCCTGAGTTCCGCCACTCAACACATAGTGCCTCAATTCGGTGGAAAGTGGGGAACGGAGTGTCTTAACACTGGGTTCCCTCTGCCTACCCTGCTATATGCGGGATACAGCGTGAAGATAAAAAAAAATATATATTAACCATTATTTATTTAAACAATTAAAAATGTTTATATAATTATGTTAGTCAAATTACACTAACAGTACTGAGAATAACACAACAAATATCTTCTATAAACATAGAAGTCAATATAGCATAGTGGAAGAGAGTATAACTGTAAACATTGGTTGTGGATTCAATTCCCAGTTTTTTTGCTTCATGTAACCCCGCACATAGCAGGGTAGGCAGAGGGTACCTGAGAATCTTGTTTTAAGACACTCCATGCTCTTTTAACGTTTCCGTTACCCACTATCCAAACTGAGGCATGATTGCATGGTAAGTGGCGGAACTCAACGCCGCAATTCACACTTGGGTAATAATATTATGCTTTATTGTACACCAATATTATAGAGAAAAAAAAATGTACAGTAGGCGGCCATATCGCTGAAAGAGATCTCTGCCAGGCAACCTTAAGGTGTGGGAGTATTGAAATCGGTAGGTGGTGTACTCGCTTTATTCATACATACATAAATACATACATAAATAGAAAGATAATTTTCATAAACACATAAATACATTGAATATATATTGGGTAATATAATTAAATTATTTAGGTAGAGTTCGGACAATGGAGGCAAGTGTAGTAAAGGTGGCTTTTAAGTCCACACTTGGGTTGTAAGTCTAAGGCGCTGTCTCCAGCTACTCTCCTGGCAAAGAAACCCACATAGACCATAATTTCATGGGATGCTAAGAAGTGTCTCCTCATTGTTCATTGTCAGCTGGGTTTTTTTGATGTATTTCAATATTTTTATCTTTTTATTATTGTATTTTGTCAATCTTTATCACTTAACTTCATTTTAATTGTAAAATAAGGTATAAGTATACAGTTGGAGCATGTTGTGTCTGCCTGTAAGTGGAATAACACCTTGCAATGTAATTTTTTGAATTCATATATGTGTGAACTTGTGTGTCTATTCTGTTGGCAGACCTTATAAATAAATAAAAAAAATTTGCTTCTTTAAAAACTTGGATTTCAAGTAGTGTTAAAAAATGAAGTGTCTCGACACTATGTTCTCTATGATTACCCTATTATAGGAAAATGTACTGTTGTTTATATAAATAAACAATAAATTTTAATTAATGTTAATTAATTATATATTTAGATGACAATCAGTGAGTTATCTGTTCTTGGAATGAGATTTGAACTTCTTTACATTATTCATTATTAATAAACTAAATATTTATTATTATTGTTATGGTGAATTTTTAGTTTATTGTATTTTGGCGGAAAGTGGGGAACAGAGTGTCTTAACACTAAGTTCCCTCTGCCTACCCTGCTATATGCAGGATACAGCATGAACCTATTTATCTATGTATGTATATTATGGTGAAACTACACAAAATATTAATTAATCATAAACGCCTGTCGTGGCGCAGAGGCACAAGCGTGCGAATATAAACGCGTCAGGTTGTGGGTTCGATTCCCACTCCAGGAAATGTAAAATTTAGTATTTTCATTTCGTGGGTTTGGTAACAAGGGAAAGCGCGGCGTTGAGTTCAGCCACTCAACATGCAATGCCTCAATTTGGCGGAAAGTGGGGAACGGAAATGTTGAAAGAGAATGGAGTGTCTTAACACTAGGTTCTCTGGTTCCCTCTGCCTACCCTGCTATATGCTGGATACAGCATGAAGTTAGTTAGTTATGAAGTTAGTTATGTATGTAAGTATATTATGGTGAAATTACACAAAATCTTTATAAATTGTATTCTATGTGTTATTCTTATGAATGCTTATTCATATATATATATATTACTGTTAAGTTCATCTAGATACATTCAGTAGTTTTTGTGTGAAAGACTAATAAACATCTTCATAAATTATGACATTTATAATAATAGTAAAATATTAAAGACTATCTTACCTGTAAAATCATATCGCCAGGCTCAATTCTGCCATCTAAAGCCACAGCACCCCCCTTCATGATACTCCCCACATATATCCCACCATCACCTCCTTTATTCGACTGTCCCACTATCGAAATACCCAGAAAGTTCACCGTGTCCATATTTAAAGTTACCGTTATAATATGCATAGACATAGTTGAATCAGTTATGGAAGAATAGGACGAGGTCCTCGACATGACTTGGGGTCTCTTCCGTCGGCGTTGCGGTCGCTTTCTAGAACTTACTTGCAAATGAGAGACACTACTGCACTCGGTTAGGGCTCTGTCCACTGAAGCGTTTGTGTGCCGGCCAGTTGTTGTGGTAATCTCTGATTGGCTGTCGAACAAGCTGGTGGAGTCCAGGTCCGAGCTGAGCACTGATGCAGTTTCATACTCCAGCCCATGGTTTCCATATTTGGAGTGCCCATTGATCCTTAAGCCTCTGTATTTGTATTTGTCGCACGAAGCCCTGTGCCCCGGTCGGGAGCTTATCGTGCTATCGGTGTCGGTGCAGGTGTCTCTCGTGAGGGGCGCCGTCGGAGCCCCGTGGATGTTCTGCTTAGTCTTACCAGCATTACTATCAGTGCACTGCGAAGCGCCGTCCGACGGGTTGGAGCCCTCAGCGGACACAAGCCACGACACAACACGACCATTAAAACACGGCAGATGCGCGTTATCATCCACAATCTCCTCTTTCACTACACCAAAATCATCGTCCATCGACTTGAAAAAAAACTTATAGTTCGGTCTGTTCAGTTGATTCTTAAAGTCCAACAGGGTGACTTTTTCGGGTGATATCGGTATTTTGACGAGATACGGTGTTTCCTCATCGTCTATATAATAAATAACTTTAGTCTCCTCCATTTTATAACATTTATTATTGAAAACTAACAACACCCTTAGGATCTATAAATATCAGCCGCCATCACAAGTGTGTTAGTTCGCGTGTCGTCCGCGGCTCACGGCTGGCGGCGCCACTGTACACTCACTGTATTATTTAATTATCTATCTTTTCCTATTCCTGAAAAAAAACAATGCTTCGGATATTTCTTATAATGAATAAAGTTCTTAGAAATTATTTGGTTTTTATTGTAGAAATATTATTCGTTAATTATTTTTTTCTTATAAATATTTTATCACTTATTTATCTTTACAGCGATAAGATAAAAAACGTTAATTTTTTTTGGTGTCGATATTTTATACAATCAATCTAAAAGCTTTGTTCAAGATTTCTATTATTGTACTTATAAAATAACTTTTTTTAATATATAATTCAATTCAAAGTAAAATTACAGTACTTTTATATTCGTAAATTTAGATGAATAAAATTTAAACCGTTTTTTCCACTTTCGAGAATGAAAACAATTACTTACTGGACATTTATTATAACCGATATTAAATTTATAAAATTTTATCTATTTAAAAGAATAGAAACTAGCACTTTTGAGCAATGGAATTGAATTTTGATATGTATCATCATTTGTAAAATGTATAATGTTCATATAAATTTATTAATTTGCTTATAAACTTGTTCAATGAAACTTTTATTATTAATAATTTACTCGCTATTTTTTCTATAACTACGTTTCTTTTTGTTTATGTTACGGAAAAATAATAAAACCTTCATTAGTGTTAATGGCATGCTTTATAAATTTGACATTAAATATATTACTTATCTGTGGTGTATTTTTAAATTTTCAAATATAAAATTCGTTTTAAGTTTGTTATAAGTGTAAGAGCTGAAATATTTATATATTAAACAATTGTCGCGTAAAATAACTTTGAAAAAGTATTTATATAACGTCTATAATGACTTCTCTTGAAACAGAGCCTTGGTATCTTCGGATTTGTCAAGAATTTGATGCGTTTTGTGAGAAAGTGGAAGGTAAATCATTTTAATTTTTACAATAAATTTATTATTAACGATAACTTTACAAGTATATCTACTTATTATTTGATCAAATTATTATAAACAGTCCGAATAGACTAGATTAAAATTATGAAACTGATTAGTTTTAATTAAATATATAATTCTGCTTTCTGCTTTATCCCGTATCTGGTAGTTAGAGAGAAAACGACTGAACTTATTAGAGTGAGAAAATGAAAATTATTAATAAAATGAAAAGGGATCCCCTCAAGAGGGTTTTTTTTGTGGATAACCGATGGGAAACTAGTAGAAGGACCACCTGATTGTAAGTGGTTGCATTCGTCTATGGACATACAACACCAGATATGTTGTAAATGCTTTGCCGACCTAGAGGATAGAGATGGAAGGAGGGGATAATGTAGTAGTCTGCTATCGGAACCACCACATTTTAGGAAAAAATGGGTGGGAAAGAGGAATCTTTCCTTCGAGTAGTTGTCGAACCCACATTCAATTGCACTTACAATCGGACCCTGACCTTCATAGACACTATAGCCTCTAATTAAAAAATAATACAAAAATATTGTAATATAATTATGAAAGTAATTAATTAATAATTTTAAATTTTTCAGCCAAAGTAGATAAACAACAGCAACAGATAAAGGCATGCAAAAAAATAACAGAACTGGAAAACAAATTAGCTTTGGAGGTGAAATTAAAAGTATGTATGTTTTTTATTAAGTGCTTAAATCAAATATCTCATATGTATCAAATGCCCATGCTAAACATTATCCCATATATCGCAACAGGTTGTGGGTACGATTCCCACTCCAAGAAATGGAATTTTTCATTTCTTGGGTTTGGTAATAAGACAAAGTGCCGCATTGAGTTTCGCCACTCAGCACTAGGTTCCCTCTGCCTACCCTGCTATATGCGGGATACAGCGTAAAGCTATGTATGTATGTATTTCTATATTATTGTTATTATGTGCCTAATATATTATATTTGCAGAAAGACCTAACACAGCAGCTTTCTGAGCTCTCCCGAGTTGATACAGATTTGGAGAGAGTGTGTGCAGTGTTTGAGTCTCGTCTAACTATCGCTGACAGTGATAAAAATAGACTGGAAAACGCTAAGTGAGAAAACATTACGATTTTTATATAGCAGATAGAACCTAGTGTCATGACACTACTCTTTGAAATTGTATTTTTGATGTTTTAAAGTTACAATATCATTTTTGGAAAACATTTAAAAAATTGAACGCAGCAGGACTCAAATCTGCGATTCTTGGAAACAGTAACGCTGTCACTAAGCCATATGTTGTTATCTCACTATGTCGAAATTCTTATACGCTTGTTACAACATTATTTTTGTTGTTAGCAACTCTGTAGAGAGATTTTTGCGATCTGAGTACCTGGACGGCTTCTAAGAGGTGCGGGTTCGAGTCCTGCTGTGTTCAAATTTTTATGCTTTCTTAAAGTTTAAAAATGAGTTGAATATAGTGTGTCGTGTTTAAATGGAGGGATGAAAATGATACATATATACATAGTGCGACAGATTGTGGGTTCGATTCCCACCCCCGGATGTAAATTTTTCATTTCCTGGGTTTGGTAACAAGGCAATGCGCGGCGTTGAGTTCCGCCACTCAACGCGCAATGCCTCAATCTGGCGGAAAGTGTAGAACGGAGTGTCTTAACACTAGGTTCCCTCTGCCTACCCTGTTATATGCGGGATACAGCGTGAAGCTATGTATGTATGTAAAATATTAATTTAATTTTTTTTTTTTTTTTTAGAGAATCCTATCAGCTGGCAAAAGAGTTGACTGGTATCAGACTGGACTTTAGTGCACCACCTAACATAGCTAAAGGCTGTATCCTTTTAAAATATTACCAGTGTCCCCATTGAAGCGTTAACAATGCGTTGCCTAGCAACGTATATGTCACTTTATATAAACATGCATGTCAAACCATGGTAGTGTGTGTAATATTTATTTTATTAATTGTGCACTCCTTCTCTATATAAACTATAAGTGTGTCAAGTTTCATGCCCCTCCGTCCGCGTAGTTTTCGTAAAAAGGCGTACAAAGTTTTTGCTTGTATGTATTTATTTATAGATAAATCGAAAATACATTCATTTCCTGGGTTTGGTAATAAGGCAAAGCGCGGTGTTGAGTTCCGCCACTCAGCACGCAATGCCTCAATTCAGCGGAAAATGGGGAACAAAATTGTTGTAAGAGAACGGAGTGTCTTAACACTAGGTACTCAGGTTCCATCTGTCTACCCTGCTATATGCGGGTTACAGCGTGATGTTAAAAAAAAAATAATGCAGGTGTTTTTGCTTTTTCATATTTTAACGGAAAACGGAGTGTCTGGACACTAACATCTCTCTATATAATATTCTTAATAAAATAAACAGATATAAAGAACAAATCTCGCAGACTACTGCTGCCATTTGAACTGGCGGCCGACAGCGACGCGCTGTGGGACATCATGCACACTACCACTGAGCGGTCGGGGACTGACGATTGAGTGTTAAATGGTATATTTTATTGTATTACTAGCTGTGCCTACGCCATTAAAATAAATTTAAGAAATCGATGACATACAAACATTCATTTTTATATATTCCTTAATGAAATTAAAGTTTTTTTTTAAATATAATGTGACCGACTACTTTTTATTTGTTTTTTTTTTAATTTTTATGTCATATTGTAATATGTATGATCTAAAGAAGCCGATGATATTTAGAGAAGCCGGTATATATTTAGAGAAACCAGTAAAGAGGTATATATTCAGTGAAGCCGGTCATTTTTAGAGAAGCCGGTATAGGATGTGAAGGTAATTAGTAATTTCACTATCGAATGTTGGCGATGACCTTTTTTTTTAGATCTATAACATGTCAGAGCTTGTTTTTTTGCAATTTTATGCCCAATATTTTCCTGGCGACCTGTTTTTTTGTAGCTAAACGGGTAAACAGTTTACCCGTGATCATGGTGCTTGCAACAGCATCGAAATATCGGGAGTCCAAAATAAAAAAAAATACATGGTAAATATCCCGTCGAACAAACTTATTCTTATGTATGTGACCATGAGAGTTTAAACTCTCCCACCTTGTTTGACTTTGTTTTTTTTGCAAACATCGTTACAATACGAACTCCACGTTTTCCTGGTGATATTTTTTCTCATACTTTTGTACTTTGAAAAGTTAGGCAAGCCGGTGGGAACCATGTTATATGGACAATGGATTTAACTACCGTGCTATAAGAGAAAAAGAGTAAAAATAAAATAAATATATATATTTTAATTTTTTTAATATCTAAGCATTATGAAAAACACTCTTCGCTTTCCTCTCTCTCTTCTTCTTCTCCATCCTCTTCTTCTGCTTCTCTGTGCTTCTCAGAAGTTTCACGATCGCTTCTTCTTTAGCCTCTTCATCGTCTATTTCTATTGTACATCCTTCTGTGGATGGTTTAGATCTTTTCGCTTCGCTCTCTTCGGTCTCGACTGCTTCGTTTCGCTTCCGAAGTGATTTGTCACTGTGTTTCAAATATATTATATTTAATTTGAAGTAAATGATACATATTCAATTTTTTATTAAAATTTATATAATCAAGACTGTGAGGAATTTTAATATGGCGATTTTTGTTAGGGGAGTGTAGGGGAACATGATTTACCGAAAATCTCACGGCAATAAGAAATAACGGACATTATCTTTTATCTATCTTATATCTATCTTTTATATTTGAAATCAGTTAACATAAAGGTATCAGTATTGTCAGTCTTACTGGAAGCTACCACAGCAATATAACATATATATAATATGCTTGAACAGAATAATATACTTTTTTCAATAATATGTTTTTAATCTTAACTTTAAATTGTTGAAGTGGTAGGTCTGTAATTATTTACGGAATTTTATTATATATGTATACCTTGTGACAACAAAAAATTTTGGATTTGAACCTGCACTCACCCAACAGTCTCCATGCTATCAAATATATCGTCCATGTCCTCTTCCTTGACCTCCGTCTCCAGGTCCTGGTCTTCCTCCTTCACCAGGTTCTGGAGAGGAGTTGAGGTTTCCGTTTGTATGAGCACTGATGTTAGCTTTGATGTTAGATATTGCTGAAAGAAAAAAAAATATTTTTTAAATTTGGACGCAGCGGGACTCGAACCTGCGTCTCTTGGAAAGCGTCCAAGCGTTCTCAAGAAAATTATTATTATTATTAAAGCATTAATACGAATTTCAATCTTCAACGCTTGTCGTGGCTTGGAGGTACAAGCGTGCGACTGCACACGCGACAAGTTGTGGGTTCGATTCCTAATCCAGGAAATTGATTTTTTTATTTCCTGGGTTTGGTAACAAGGCAAAGCGCCGCGTTGAGTTCCGCCACTCAGCACGCAATGCCTCAATTCGGTGGAAAGTGGGCAACGGAGTGTTTTAATACGTCGGTTCCCTCTGCCTACCCTGCTATATGCGGGATACAGCGTGAAACTATTTATGTATGTAATTATATAAATAATGCCTAACTATTGTCCGTCGTCCACTACCATTAGATAAGTTGCAGGCATTCTTCAAAATATCTCAACATCCATGTTTCTCATATTTATAAAACGTATAAAAGATTTTTTTACGTTTTCACGGGTTTGAGTCCTGCTGCGTTCAAAATTGTTATACGTTTT
>JAKGSA010000737.1:78773-107955 GCA_033558755.1 Philaethria dido
TCGCGACCACTATCATGTCAAAGACGAGGCGCCAAATATCTAATGATGTGTTCCGATTCGATGACCTGTAAGCCAAGTTTTCCCTATTCCCACCCATCCTTTCGCCAAAATGTGGTGGTTACAATGGCGGACTATTTCCTCCCCCTCCCATCTAAAGACTAGGTCGGCAACGCATTTACAACTCCTCTGGGGTTGTAGATGTCTATGGGCGAAGGTAACCACTTACTATCAGATGGTCCTTCTGTTCGTTTGCCATCCTTCATCAATAAAAAAATATGTCAATAATGAACCCGAACCATCGCGCTTACAGTTCCACTGTACCATAATGGTTATAGCAACAATGATACAAATATAAACACTGTCTATCGATTGATATTACTTATTCAATAACAGTTCGAGTCAAGGCTCATTCACGTTGGTTATAACCAATTATGGCCAATTTTTGTGCATTTTACAGTATGTATGCTTTGTGTTGACGTCAATGCTTTTTAGATTTTTAGCTGACTTTAAAGGAGGTAGGTTCTTTATTCTGGGCTTGGTAACAAGGCAAAGCGCGGCGTAGAGTTCCGCCACTCAACACGCAATGCCTCAATCTGGCGGAAAGTAGGGAACGGATTTGTTGAAAGAGAACGGAGTGTCTTAACACTAGGTTCTCAGGTTCCCTCTACCTACCCTGCTATATACGGGATAAAGCGTGAAGTTAAAAAAGTAAAAAATAAAAAAGGTTTTGTATTTGACTGTATTTTTATGTGTGAACAAACTTTGGTGATTTTTTTTATATGATAGCTAGTTTTTTTTTTAAGGAAAACGGATGGTTAACTAGCAGAAGGACCACCTGATGGTAAGTGACCTTCGCTCATAGACATCTACAACACCAGAGGAGTTGTAAATGCGTTGCCGATCTAGAGGATACAGATGAAAGGGGAGTACAATGTGGTAGTCCGCTATCGGAACCACCACATTCTGGGGAAAAGATGGGAAAGGGAAAAAACCTGGCTTACATGTCATCGAACCGGAACACATCATTAGATATTTGACGGTTCGTCTTTGACAAGATAGTGGTCGCGAGCCAGTCGGAAGACGAACCTCCTACCACCTAGCACTACTAGCTAGTAGTTCTTATGTGATTCCATTTAAAAGTAGTTCAGATATGACAAGTAGTTTTTGAGTTATTCGTAATAATTTTACTTATTAGTGCATTTTATTATATATGTATATTATAATATGTCGGGTTCAGTTTTTGCTACTTTTTTATTATAATGTACCAGGATATGAACTTATGTCTATATTGAAATTATCTATACATAAAAACTTCATTAAATAAAGCGTTTCTCAAACTGTTCAGACAAATTGCGGCGTTAACTTTCGCCACTCAATACTTAATATCACCAAAAACTGTAGAACGGATATACCCTGCTAACTAAAAGATGGAGATTGGACACTACTTATACTTTAATTTCCTAAAATGTTTCTTATTTTTTTACTTCACGCTGTATCCCGCATATAGCAGGGTAGGCAGAGGGAATCTGAGAACCTAGTATTAAGACCACTCCGTTCTTTTTTAACAAATCCGTTCCCCACTTTCCGCCAGATTGAGGCTATGCGTGCTGAGGGGCGGAACTCAACGCCGCGCTTTGCCCTGTTACCAAACCCAGGAAATGAAAAATTCCATTTCCTGGAGTGGGAATCGAACCCACGAAATGAAAATTATATACCTTACCTTATAAGCTTGAGGCCAGTGTATGAGATATAGGTCCAAGTAATCCAGACCCAGGTCTTGAAGTGATTTCTTGAGGGAGTCTTCCACCAGGTCTGGACGGTGGAAGGTGCACCATAGCTTGGATGTGATGAAGAGATCCTCACTGTAATAATAAGCCTTTTTAAGTTATCTTTTTACAATTACCAGGTTTTTACGTGTTAGCGTGAATAATGCATCTTTTTTTTGTTTTTTTTTAGGAGAAAGACAAAAATATTTTGAAAATGAGAATTGAACCTACAACTAGTGTCTAAAGAGAATCGCTTCCTTTTTCTCGCTTCTCCCTCTCTTTAATTTTATCTCCACACTATACTCCCCACATTCTGTCCTCCATTTCTCACTTCCTACTCCACACTCCCCACTCCCTAGTCCCCACTCCCTACTCCCTATTCCTTACTCCATACTGGCTATTACGCACTAGGTATTACACACTACCTATTCCCCACTTTCCACTCCCAATTTTCCATGCCCTACTCCTTCACTTCCCAATCCCCACTATCCGCTCCCCATTCCCCTCTCCACTTCCTACTGTCCACTCCCCAAACCTTATTATGATACGGATGCTATCAAACATCTCTTCCAGTTTCTTATTTCCTTCAATCTCGTAAATTATCATAAAATGAATGTGAAAATAAGCGTCAAGTTAGAACAATGTTATCATTTTTTATCACCATTTATTAACAGAATACAATTAGGTATAAATTTAAATAGAGTGTAAAAAACATAATTAAGCAATCATGGCGCAGTGACCTAATGCGACGGTTCGGGAGTTCGATTCCCATAGATTCAAATACTTTAGTAGTAGTAGCGTTGAATATTTGTAGAAAATGTATAAAATTTAAACAATTTTAAAACGTTTTCTTTTTTTTTATTTTTTTATGGATAACGGATGGCAAACTTTGCCGACCTAGAGGATACAGATGGAAGGGGAGGACAACGTAGTAGTCAGCTATCGGAACCACAACATTTTGGGGAAAGGATGGGTATGAATTGGGAAAAAACCTGGCTTACATGCCATCGAACCGGAACACATCACAAGATATTTGGCGGGTCGTCTTTGACATGATAGTGGTCGCGAGCCAGACGGAGGACGAACCTCCTACCACCTAACAACTGGGATACCCGCCTCTTACGGGACGCTACACAGCGGCGAAGGAGAATTGTATCCTAACCCCGTCACCTCACAGGGTAAAAATCTTCTAAAAATGTCTTTCGTTTCCAAGTGTGTGATTAACACTTTAAAACTATGAAGAGGCGTTGAGTTTTAGCGAATCAAAACATGTTTCAATCTTTAAAATTAGATACAAAGTGGACACCGGAGTGTTTTGTCACTACTTTATACTATGTTTCACTGAGACTACTTCATACTGTTTTTTTTTAGTTTCACGCTGTATCCCGCACATAGCAAGGTAGACAGAGGGAACCTGAGAACCTAGTGTTAAGACACTCCGTTCTCTTTCAACAATTCCGTTCCCAACTATTTATGCTATATGTGGGAGATGACGGGTCACGTGTTACAGTGAAACAGTGTCTATCTGTAAACGCAATGGTCGTTGGTTCATATACATGAAGGGGAATTAATATATTTAATACTCCAGGAAATGTAAAATTTTAGTATTTTCATTTCTTGGGCTTGGTATCAAGGCAAAGCGCGGCGTTGAGTTCCGCCAATCAACACGCAATGCCTCAATTTGGCGGAAAGTGGGGAACGGAAATGTTGAAAGAGAATGGAGTGTCTTAACACTAGGTTCTCTGGTTCCCTCTGCCTACCCCGCTATATGCGGGATACAGCGTGAAGTTGAAAAAAAAAACACTAGATTTACGGGTAGATCGAGGCATTGCGTGCTGAGTGGTGGAACTCAACTCCACGCTTTGCCTTGTTACCAGACCCAGGAAATTTCCTGAAGTGGGAATCGAACCCACAACCTGTCGTGTTTACAGTTGCACGTACGCTTGTGGCTCAGATTGGGCAGAAAGTGAAAATGGAGTGTCTTAACACTAGGTTTTCTCTTCCTAGCGTGCTGTACGAGATATAATTAAAAATATATTTAATAAAAGAGATTAAGAAAGAATTGTGAAGAGATTCCTGCTTAATAATCTATATATAAATACGTGAAGCAAAAACTTTGGATACCTTTTTACGAAAATTACGTGGCCCGAGGAGCATGAAACTTGGCACACTTATAGTTTATATAGAGAAGGAGTGCAGAATGGTAATACTTTTTTTAAGTAATGCATAAAAAGTATATTAAATTAATAAAATAAATGTTACTCACACTACCATGGTTTGACATCCATGTGATATATATATTGCTAAAGACAACGCGTTGTTAACGCGTCAACGGGGACACAAGTAATTAATATGTTTCAAAATGAGGTAATTACTTTACCTTATTAGGAAAAAGTTAGGGAAATTATTTCTTCCTTTATATTTACCTCCCATATACAGGAGAAAAATGAACGATAAACGCATATAAATATATGTAATATTAATTAGTTTCTGACGATAACCCATAAGATACTCCATTAATATATAATATCGCACATAATTATAAAGATTCTTCAAATTTAGGAAGCAAATACAAATAAAGTAAGCTATATAAGCTAGTTATGTCTTATATATTTGAAATGTGCTAATTAGGTCCTTTCATTTGACACCCCACACGGTACCCATCAACGATTTTTTTTGTTTTTATTCATGACGTAATTGCCTCTAGAGGGCGCCATATTGAATTAAGAGTGACGTCACATATCTAAGAACACTTGGAGTATCAATACCTATCTAACGTCACCTTAATTATATAATTCGGTTCAGGGGTTTGGAAGATATGAGGTAATAAAGAATATTACAAACATACATGATACGCACGAAAAACATAACCCTCTTCTGACAATCGAGTAAAAAAGGACTCTAAAACAATAAAGTAACTCATATTTAAATATTTGTCCATAATTCAATTGAAGTTACTATGATAATCGTAAATAGATTTCTAGGTCGATGTATCTATGCAAAGTAGTTGTCATGTTATCAATCACTGATAACATCATCTGAGGTTGTTAAAATCTTATTAGAATTCATCTTATTAGAATTCAAGTATGCTATAAAATTTATTAAAGTCAATAAAGTGTCAGTGGGACAGGAGGTACCTAAAGTTATTATTATTATTTCGTTGCAAAACCGTTATAAAACTCATTTATCACGATGTACATACATACATAGCTTCACGCTGTATCCCGCATATAACAGGGTAGACAGAGGGAACGTAGTGTTAAGACACTCCGTTCCTCACCTTCCGCCGAATTGAGGCATTGCGTGCTGAGTGGCGGAACTCAACGCCGAGCTTTGCCTTGTTACAAAAGCGAGGAAATGAAAATGGAATTCTGGAGTGAAAATCGAACTTAAATCCTGTGAGGCCTGTCCTAACGCAGAGACACAAATGTTAATAATTATTAAATTAATGTCGTTAACTAGCCAGAATGGGTGTAAAGTGAAAAAAACCTTTTTTGGCTTGAACTTTGCTATCAGCACTGCCGTATATTTTATTTATGACTAGATCCTTTCTATCTATACCGTAAAATGTTGGAATGTATTAGAAAAAAATATAATACTGTCAGTGATTGCTTATAAATATTTAAAAAAAAAAACAAATGAGTTGAGATCTTCTTATTTTCAAGTCGCTAAGTTATAAAAATGCAGTTTCATAATAAATTCACTCACCGTTTAACAATTCCCTCTTCGAACTTTGCTTTCAATGCTGCCCCAACCTCTTTTTCATTGCCATATATAAGTGCACAGTCAATGTGTCTGTAGCCGATATCGATTGCGTCTTTTACAGCTTGCGTTACTTCACCAGGTTTTGACTGAAAAAAAATCGATATATTAATACATACATACATAGCTTCACGCTGTATCCCGCATATAGCAGGGTAAGCAGAGGGAACCTAGTGTTAAGACACTCCGTTCCCCAATTTCGAATTGAGGTATATATAAATACGTGAAGCAACAACTTTGTACCCCTTTTTACGGAAATTACGCGGACGGAGGAGCATGAAACTTGGCACACTTATAGTTTATATAGAGAAGGAATGCAAAATGATAATATTCTTTAAAAGTAATACATAAAAAGTATATTACAATAATAAAATAAATGTTCCATACACTGCCATGGTTTGACATTCGTGTTTATAAAAAGTGATATATACGTTGTTAGGTAACGCGTTGTTAACGCGTCAACGGGTACACTAGTTTTATTAATTTAACGGTTTTTTGATACATTTTTTTAAAAAAATATTAGTTTTCAGGACTACTCCATATTAACTTTAAGTATGCCAAATTTTATTCTTCTATATGACGATAATGATTAGCTCTGTTCTCTGATTGCAACGAACAAAAAATAAGTTTAAAATATCCATTTAACGTATGATTTTTTCAATAATTCTTTCAATCGCGTAATTTGAAGAGGCCTGTAGTGGCGCAGAGGCACAAGCGTGTTACTGTAAGCGCGACAGGTTGTGGGTTCATACACACTACAGGAAATGAAAATATTAAATAATATTTAGTATTTTCACTCCCTCGCTCTGGTAACAAGGCAAAGCGCGGCGTTGAGTTCCGCTACTCAATGCCTCAAGTCGGCGGTAAGTGGGGAACGGAAGTGTTAAAAGAGAACGTAGTGAGAGTAAGAAAACACGTCTGTTCTCAGGTTTCCTCTATCTATCCTGCTATGTGCGGGATACAGCGTGAAGCTATCACGTAACATTAAAATACAACAAAATACATGCCATAAAGTACTATTTTTTTTAATACGAAAATAACGGAAGTACCCCCAATATATGAAACCTTGAAAAAAACTATATAAAAATTAATATCTATATGTTAAATAATTTCAATGCTATTAATTTAACAGAGCTCTAATTGATGTAAAAATATACGCACGAAGATCGTAGGTTCGATTTAAATTGACTATTAGAATTATTAAAATTTTAATGTAAAAACGTCTGTCGTGGCGCAGAGGCACAAGCGTGCGACTGTAAACGCGATAGGTTGTGGGTTCGATTCCGACTCCAGGAAATGGAATTTTTCATTTCCCGGGTTTGGTAACAAGGCAAAGCGCGGCGTTGAGTTCCGCCACTCAGCATGCAATGCCTCAATTCGGCGGAAAGTGGGGAACGGAGTGTCTTAACACTAGGTTCCCTCTGTCTACCCTGCTACATGCGGGATACAGCGTGAAGCGTGAACCCACAACACCCGCGTTAACAGTCAAATACAGTCCCATTGTGCAACGATGACCTCTAAAATAACATAACATTTAATTTATCGAAACACGTTTTTCATTTTACGCACATTTTTAATCTCTTTATCATTCCAATAGAATAATCTTATCACGATGTTACAAAATTTCTAATACTATAGTGGATAATAAAAATCAAAATATATATTCTTTTAACAGGTATCAGTCACAGAGCACGCAATGCCTCAATTTCAGCGGAAAGTGGGTAACGGAAATGTTAAAAGTGAACGAAACTGCTGCTAACGAAAATACACATCACAGAAAGGATTACGTTTTTCTAGCTACACGCTGTATCCCGCATATAGCAGGATAGGCAGAGGGAACCAGAGAACCGACGTGTTAAGACACGCCGTTCTCATAACATTTCCGTTCCCCACTTTCCGCTAACTATAGTTACTTTAATATAGACATTTTCTGGTTTCCTCTGTCTACCCTGCTCTGTGCGGGATACAGCGTGAAGTTAAAAAAATAACCCAAAAGTATGAAAGTTACTTCACGCGACGATGATGTATTTAAATTCACAACTTAACGCTTTATTCCGCATTGCAAAATAGGTACGTAGAACCTAGTGTCGAGACACTCCGCCCGCTTTCCGCCTGAACTCGATACATTACGTGTTCAGACATATGTACAAAAAAATTACGAACGAAAATTAGATAATTACATGCATACATACATAGCTTCACGCTGTATCCTGCATTATAGCACGGTAGGCAGAGGGAACCTGACAACCTTGTGTTAAGACACACCGTTCCCCACTTACTACCGAATTGAGGCATTGCGTGCTGAGTGGCAAAACTCAACGCTGTGCTTTGCCTTGTTACCAAACCCAGGACATGAAAAATTCCATATCCTGGAGTAGGAATCGAACCCACAACCTGCCGCGTTTACAGTCGCACGCTTGTGCCTCTGACTACGACAGGCGTTGATTAGATAATTAAGTCATATATAATTAAACACTCCGTTTATTCCGTAAAATTAAAAAAACAACTCACCTTCCAAGTGCCCAATCCAATAATAGGGCAAGTTCTCCCATTATTGAACACTAAAAGTGGTACGTTTGCCATTTTATGGTATTTTATATGTATTTATATATATTTATATGAATTTATTTATATTTATAAGTCAGGATCTGTCTTTATTGAAGATTGAAAACCAACTGACGCTCATTGGTGCTGTGATACAGTTTTATTGTGAAATTACAACTTAGGGTGGTGTTTCGCGAACGCGATAGTTTAGTCGTTGTAAGACAATTTAGTCGCAGATTTGTTTTTTTTTGCAGATTTATTCTTTTGAATAGATGTATTTAGTTATTTATTAAATTGTAGTTTTATTATATTTTATTTTGTTTATTACATTATTAAATTAAACTTATCAATTAAAAGATTAAAAGCAGTTACATAAAAGCTCTGGCATTCTTTTCTTATTATGGGAAGGACAAGGCAAATGAGCGTTTGAGTCACCTGATGATAAGTGATCACCGCCGCCCACGGCCCCGTGTAACACCAGAAGAGCTACAGGTGCATTGCCGGCCTTTAAAAATAGGCTTAAATTTTGTAGGTTTAGTGTAAAATTTTATCTGGTGGAAATTATTCTCTATGCTATGATAAATATATGTCTTACAATATGTATGTCGTGGCGCAGAGTCACAAGCGTGTGACTGTAAAGGTGACAGGTTGTGGGATCGATTCCCACTCCAGGAAATGTAAAAGTTTAGTATTTTCATTTCCTGGGTCTTTTCACTAGGTTCTCAGGTTCCCTGTGCCTACCCTACTATATGCGGGGTACAGCATGTTTACAGTGTTATTCTCACACTCAAGCTGTACGTTCTCATCAAACTACGGTGAAATTTTTAAGCGCTTATTACAAATTATTTTTGTTACTAGCACGTTACGTTTATTTTTTTATGTATTTTGTTTCATAATCTAAACTATTTAAATAAATATCTGGTAAATTATACAAACTGTATTCGTAAACCGTACTTGATATGTACCTGACAATTTTTTTTTATCTTCACGCTGTATCCCGCATATAGCAGAATAGGCCGAGAGAACCAGAGAATCTAGTGCTAAGGCACTCCATTCTCCTTCAACAATTCCATTTCCCACTTTCTGCCGAATATTTTTATATTACATAATATATTCGTTTCTTTTGCAAAACAAATCATAGTTTTGACTGTAAATCATATTTCTGTATTTTTGAAGTGAAACTTTTATTGAAACGTTGTGAATAATATGAGATAAATACATACTTTTGTAGAAAAGAGTGAATAGTAAGCACTGCATAAATGTGTTATGCAATGTTTGTAGTTATTCCTAACAGGAAATTAAGTGTTTTATACGGGTTATGTTAAAAAAAAAACAAATTAAATCCATGTAAAAAAAAGAACAGGCTCTTTAAATTTAACTTACTTTACTAACTTAACTCTAAAACAAAATCAAAATATTCTTTATTCAAATAGGCTGCTACAAGCATTTTCGAATCGTCAATTTACAATAGATGTTAGGAGTGTCAGTCCTAACGGAAGCTACCACCGGAGAGGAAGGCAGTTCTGCTGAGAAGAGCCGGATTGATTTATTTATATATTATAAATACTCTCTCATCGTATTCATAATACAAGTGTCCCCGTAAATGTGATAATAACGCATTGCGTAGTAACGTATATGTCTCTTTATATAAACATAGATGTCAAACCACGGTAGTGTGTGTAACATTTATTTAGTTAATTTGATATATTTTTATGCATTATTTTTAGAAAATATAATCATTCTGCACGCCTTCGCTATATAAACTATAAGTGTGCCGAGTTTCATGCTCTCCGTCTGCTTAATTTTTGTAAAAAGGGATCCAATTTTTTTCCTTCACGTAAATTTTAGCATATTTGATTATTTTTTTTATATTGTAGAATATAAACTCTTAAACACTCCAATAAAAAAATAAAAAAAATATCTCTATAAATCGCATTAGCAAAACCACACATTAAATATTACGCATAGAACTCATGGCAGGGTGGAAAATTATAAGGACCTTGGAATTACATCATCGAAGCCTGCTTCTTTGAGAATTGAAAAAAACACCTACTATCGTTTTAGATCCCAAAATTTTCCAATTCTATAATTTTTCTAAGAAAAAATTGTCTTTATGTGTATTATAATTTTATAGGCCTGTCGTGTCTTGAGGCACAAGCGTGTGACTATAAGCGCGACAGGTTATGGGTTCGATTCCCACTCCAGGAAATGAAAATACTAAAATATATTTACTATTTTAATTTTTTGATTTTCTCACTCTGGATGAGCGCGGCGTTGAGTTTCGCCACTCTCTTTAGGTTCCGTCTGCCTACCCTGCTATGTGCGGGATTCAGCGTGAAGTTAAAAAAGAAAAAAACAAAATAAAACTGAATATTTAGAAATTTTATGAGTTCAAACATTCCGGTTTTACAGCGATGTATGATTTTTAACTTCACGCTGTAACTCGCATATAGTAGGGTAGGCAGAGAGAACCAGGGAATCTAGTGCTAAGGCACTCCATTCTCTTTCAACAATTCCATTCCCCACTTTCTGCCGCATTGCGTGTTGAGTGGCGGAACTCAAGGCCGCGCTTTGCCTTTTTACCAAACCCAAGAAATGAAAATACTAAATTTTACATTTCCTGGAGTGGGAATCGAACCCACAACCTGTCGCGTTTACAGTCGCACGCTTGTGCCTCTGCGCCACGACAGGCGTCAATTATTATTATTTTATTTTTTTGTTCTTAATAATTCTAATATTTTTGCTATATTTGATTAATTATAATCTATATTTAATGTCATATTTTGACTCTTCTTATGTCATCTTTCTTTTAGAATTATGTTTTCTTTCATAATTTTACAAAATATCAAAGGATTATAAATATTATGCTCTGATAATTTATTATGGGCAACTTGGTTAGTTTATTTTACTTACAATCTATATATATAAAACGCTTGCGTTACTGAGTGACTGACAGACAACGTACAGGCGAAACTATTGCACAAAGAAACATGACATGTGGCGAGTAGGGACGCGTGGAGTGTAGGGGAGTGCTGAGAGAGGACAACGAGAAGCTACTGCACATAGAAACATGACATGTGGCGTGTAGGGACGCGGAGAGTGTAGGGGAGCGCTGAGAGAGGAGAATGAGAAACTACTGCACATAGAAACATGACATGTGGTGTGTAGGGACGCGGGGAGTGTAGGGGAGTGCTGAGAGAGGAGAATGAGAAGCTATTATACTACACATAGAAACATGACATGTGGCGTGTAGAGACGCGGAGAGTGTAGGGAAGCGCTGAGAGAGGAGAATGAGAAACTACTGCACATAAAAACATGACATGTGGCGTGTAGGGACGCGGGGAGTGTAGGGGAGTGCTGAGAGAGGAGAGCGAGAAACTACTGCACATAGAAACATGACATGTGGCGGAGAGAGGAGAACGAGAAATTCCTACGAAAACAGAAAGAAATGGGCTTCAGGTATTGAAGCAATCGCAGCGCAGTCTGCAGCGTCTGACTGTAAACGCGATTAGTTGTACGTTCGATTCGTACTCAGGGGAATTATTATAAATAAATTATTTTTATATCCACATTCCGGAAAGTACGGCGTTGAGTTCCGCTATTTAACCAGCCAAAGTTTCGCTATCGAGCAGAAACCAGCGAATGGAGTGTCTTAACACTAGTTTCTTTGGTCTTTTTGTTTTTTGACCATACAATTTATGCCATACGTTCTCAAAGCCTAATAAACTTTACAGCCGAACCCACATCAAAGACGTTTCGGACAACACCACGGTGGTCAATACGGTCAAAACCCATTCAGTCCTAACCCCGGATACCAGGGACAACCAGGTCCCGGTCAGGGATACCCTCAGAATCCATATCCTGATACGGGTCGAGGTTATCCTGGTGTGCCATCAGCTAATGTGTCACCACCGCCTTACGGACAGGAACAAGGGCAAATGATGCAAGTGAGTTGTGAGCTTGACAGTTTTTATAAGAGAACATAGTGTTAAGTTGGAGGCACAAGCGTACGCTAGCGACTGTAAGCGCGACAGGTTGTGGGTTCGATTCACACTCCAGGAAATGGATTTTTTCATCACAAGGCAAAGTGCGGCGTTGAGTTCCGCCACTCAGCTCGCAATTCCTCAATGCGGCGGAAAGTGGGGAACGGATTTGTTGAAAGAGAATGGAGTGTCAAGAACACTAGGTTCTCAAGTTCCCCCTGCCTACCCTACTATATGTGGGATACAGCGTGAAGTTAAAAAAAAAAATCTATCTAATTCCCCATCACGTGTTTGAACCCACAACCAAGCGTTTAGAGTCACAACTGTCCACTCAGTCATGATAGTTATAAATTGTTATTGTTTATTTTATTTTTACCTATTTTTAGTATCATGCAATAAAATTTATAATTTTATTCATATAGTTTATATCTAGTTATTGTTTTATGAGTGTACATATTTTATTTATTTATTATATTTTTAACATAACAAATATATATATTATATACTAGGTGGTGCCCACAACTTCGTTTGCGTGAACTTTGTATGTTATATATATGCCTCGATCTGGTGGAAAATGGGGAACGGGATTGTTGAAAGAGAACGGAGTGTCTTAATACTAGCTTTTCAGGTTCCCTCTGCCTACCCTGCTATATGCGGGATACACGTGATGTTATATATATATATATATATATATATATATATATATATATATATATTATATGTTTAGTGTCCTATGCACCCCTTCCCATTTAATTTATTTCCTTCTCTACCTAAAGGTCGCCTGGAAGAGATCTTAGCGATAAGGTCGTCCATTGTACTGTATTATAAATATTAAGATCTTTTATTTTGTATCTTTCTGGTGTGCAATAATTATTTATATAAATATTTATTTATTTATTTACGTTATGACTCTTACTTTATAAAAATATATTTGGATTTTCTATTCGAATTCAGGGTTGAGTGGCGGAACTCAACACCAGTTTTTTTACGGGAGTGGGAAAATGAAAATAATAAAAGAAATAATTCCCTCGGCTAACTCAGGAACCCACGACGCGTTTAGTCGGACGTGCCTTACTTTTTTTTCAGCTTAACGCTGTACCCTGCATATAGCAGTCTTAAGACACTACTTTCTCTTTTACAATCCCGATTTTCCACCGAATTGAGGCATTGCGTTCTGCTTTGCATTATTACCAGAGCGAGGAAATGAAAATACTAAATATTATTCAATATTTTCATTTCCTGTCGTGCGAACCCACAATCTGTCGCCTTTACAGTCGCACGCTTATGCGTCTGCGCCTCGACGTGCCTCTATTTTTTTTTTATCAATGAGAAATGCATTTTACGCAGACCACCCGTGTGGGGAGCTGATCTGCTCGGACGGATGGTATTATGGAATTCACTTAAATCCAATGGATACCCTCTGCAGCAGTTGCGAGGGGTGAAAATTTTAGTTAGGCAAGCCGGTAAATTAAGGGACGCCGATGTATATTTAGGGAAGCCGGTATATATATTTTGGATACCGGTAATTTTTAGGGGAGTCGATATATATTCCTTTTAATTTAATTTGATTTTTGATTGAAAAAAATAACAAATTTTACACATTTATTAATTGAATTTAAGTCAAAATATAGTTACTCTTCCATGAAAAAAACTAAGCAAAGAATAAATTTATTTAATAAGAGAGATGAACTTGATTGTTTAATAATAAATTATCAATGATATTAGGTAATTATATTATATATATTTTTTTTATTGTCAAAATTATATATAATAATTCGTTTTTTGCAATTTCTTGCCATTGACCCTATTTTCATTTCATAAACCCCCAATTCTTTTCGTCGCCCACGTAGACCCCTTGCAGTTCTTCATCGACCTCTGGGGGTTATATAGACCACTTTGGAAATCACTGATCTATAAGATGTCAGAGCTTGCTTTTATGCACAATGTGCGTCTACAAACAGACAGACAGACCTTTTAAATTATTTTTTTATAAATATTGTTTGTTTTTTACTATTTTATTTGGTTAAGATATATTTATTTATATCTTGTTTTACATTTTAAACTTTGTACCCAATATGTACTTTATGTGTGTTTTAAACCTTACAATATAACACTGCCTTATTTTTATTGGACTTATATCATTTAAACGCGTCTTGTAGCGCAGAGGCACAAGAGTGCGACTGTAAACGCGACAGCTTGTGGGTTCGATCCCCACTCCGGGAAATGTAAAAGTTTAGTATTTTCATTTCCTGGGTTTGGTATCAAGGCAAAGCACGGCGTTGAGTTCCGCCACTCAGTACGCAATGCCTCAATTCGGTGGAAAGTGGGGAACGGAGTGTCTTAACACTAGGTTCCCTCTGCCTACCCTGCTATATGCAGGATACAGCGTGAAGCTATGTATGTATGATATTATTTAGTATCTCGATGTAACGAAAATGCGTCACAATATAAAAATAACAATAAAATTATAGGACAAAAATCGCGAGGCAATGAGATAGAAAATATATTCCACAGTATCATTGAATCAGAATAAAATGCAATACCTTAAATATATAATGTTTTACATAATTAATATTAAATTATTTTTAATAAAAATTATATATTAGACATATTTAGAAAACGTATAAAAATTTGAACGTAGCGGGAATCGATCCCACGCCTCTTGGAAAGAGGCTGAAATCAATTCAATTAATAGAATTGATTTCAGCGGGTTAAAGAATTATTTTGGAATGTTTTGGCCTGAACGACACTTCATTCCTCGACACTGTTGTGTGCAATAAAATATATTCGTATTTATATTTTCAGGGAACTTATCCCCAGGGTCAGGGATACCCAGGACAATATTCGCCAAGTCAGGGCTATCCTCCTGGCCAAGGCTATCCTCCAGGCCAGGGCTATACCGGACAATACCCACAAGGTCAGGGATATGCACCAGGTCAAGGGTACCCACCAGGACAGGGGTACCCCCCACAAGGCTATCCTCCTCCTGGTTATCCGGGCAGAAACTATCCAGGTTTTATGCCAATTTTTTTTAGCTTTACACTGTATCTCGCACATAGCAGGGTAGGCAGAAGGAACCCGAGAACCTAGTGATAACACACTCCGTTCTATTAATATTTCTGTTCCCCATTTTCTGCCGAATTAAGGCACTGCGTGCTTAATGGCGGAACTCAACGCCGCGCTTTGCCTTGTTAACAGCGCAAAGAAATGAATATACTAAATATTATTTAATGTTTTCATTTCATGATATTAATAATCTATATATAGCTTAGACAATAAATTACTATATATATTGTCTAGATAGATATTGAACCTAGGACTCTCTGTTCAGGAGTGTTTTTCATACTTCCAGCTCCCTCCCCAGCAGAGGCGGCCGGTCAAATGGCGTGTTGCGCGTCGTGTATGGCCTGCCTTACATGTTTGTTGTGTTCATGTTGTCAGGTACGAGTATGTCAGTCATTTAGTCTTTCGGGTAATTTGCAGGGATAAACGCCTTTATTAATCCACTTAAATAACTAGAATAGGGGATTGTTTTAACATTTCCAGAAACATTTCCGTTTTCTACCAGATTTTGCGGCGTTGTGTGTTGAGTGGCGGAACTCCACACCGCGCTTTGTCTTACCAAAGATGTAAATACAATAGAACCTTCTTTATCCATGGTAATGATGGGTATGGGGGTTCATGGATAATCGAAAAACTCTGATAATCACAGCAGGGTAGGCAGAGGGAACCTGAGAACTGATGTCTTAAGACATTCCGTTCTGTTTTAACAGTGTCCCACTTTCCGCCGGATTGAGGCATTGCGTGCTAAGTAGAACTCAACAAGCTGTGTTTTACCTTGTTACTTATATTATTATATAATATTGCTGGCGTGGGAATCGAACCTACTCCCTGTCGCGTTTATAGTCACAGGCTTGTGCCTCAAGACACGACAGGCCTCAAAAAATAGTAAAAAGTATTAAAATAATTAATATATTCTCCATATTCTTCTCCAGGCCCTGATGGGTTCATCACATATAGATGATGATGAAGGCGGTGATGATGGCGAAGCACCTGGTATCGCCAACGTTACCTCACCTGGTGCACCTAGAGAGGATAGAGAGGATTAGAATATGAACCTGCTCCTACCAACCCCTATGATCATTTCTTTTACCTTCCCAATAGCTGTAGAGAGAACCTAGTGTTAAGACACTCTTTTCTACGCTTTCTGCCTAATTTTAGTTTTAGTGACCCCTATAACTCTTTTCGCCTGTCGTGGTGCAGAGGCACGAGCGTGCGACTGAAAACGCGACAGGTTGCTGGTTCGATTACCACTCCAGGAAATGAAAATATTAAATAATATTTAGTATTTTCACTCCCTCGCTCGCTTTTTCATTTCCTGGGTTTGGTAACAAGGCAAAGCGCGGCGTTGAGTTCCGCCACTCAGCAAGCAATGCATCAATTCTCAATTCAGTGGAAAGTGGGGAACGGAGTGTCTTAACACTAGGTTCCCTCTGCCTACCCTGCTATATGCGGGATACAGCGTGAAGCTATGTATGTATCCTTTGTTTTATCTACTCAATAGCAGGGTAGATAGAGAACATAGTGTCACGACACTCCGTTCTATGATATCTATCTTGTTTATATAGATATTACGTATTTAGTGGCGGAATCGAACTCTACGCCATGTGAGCTGTCACTGGTGTCCATATAACACGATTCCCATCGGCTTACCTTTTGTAAATTACAATAATTAGAATTGGAAAAAAGCGAACACGACAAAAACTTATGATATGCCATGAATTTATATTTTCCTCCAAGTCGGTGATATGTATCGGGTTCTCTATATATACCGGCTTTCCTATATATACCTACTTATCAGTGGCGAAAGGTAAAAAATTTAGTTAGGCAAGCCGGTAAATTTAGAGAAGCCGGTATATATTTAGGGAAGTCGGTAAATTTTGAAAAGCCGGTATATATTTAGGGAAGCCGGGAATTTTTAGAGAAGCCGGTATATTTGGGGAAGCCGCTATAGGATGTGAAGGTATTTAGTAATTTCACTATCGAATTTTGGGGATGACCTTTTTTTAGGTGTTTTAGATGTCAGAGCTTGTTTTTTTGCCCAATTTTATACGTAATATTTTCCTGGCGACCTTTTTTAGCTCTCTACCTTTCTTGACCTTATTTTTTTGCAAACTCAATTCCTTTTATAGGTCTCATACTTGTACTTTAAAAAGTTAGGTAAGCCGGTGGCAACCGTGTTGAATGGACACCTCGACAAACATAACAATAACATTATAAATGCTAAAGTTAGTGAGGATGGATGTTTGTTCCTCTTTCACGCAAAAACTACTGAACGGATTTAGATGTAATTTTACAGTAATAGCAGGGTAGGCAGAGGAAACCTGAGAACCTAGTGTTAAGACACTCCGTTCTCTTACAACAATTCCGTTCCCCACTCTGCCTACCCCGCTATATGCGGGATATAGCGTGAAGTTAAGAAAAAAAGAAAAAAAACTAAAAGTTTACAGTAATATAGCTTGCACTTTAGAATAACACGTAGAGTGCTATTTATAAAGATTTTGTGTAATTTGGCCGTAATATAATGGTAAGTATCTAGTAGATAATAAAAGGACTTTAACTTTTGTCGTTTGGTGGTAGGAGGTTCGTCCTCCGTCTGGCTCGCGACCACTATCATGTCAAAGACGAACCGCCAAATATCTTGTGATGTGTTCCGGTTCGATGGCATGTAAGCCAGGTTTTCCCACCCATTGTTTCCCAAAAATGTGGTGGTTCCGATAGCGGACTACTACATTATCCTCCCCTTCCGTCTCTATCCTCTAGGTTGGCAACGCATCTACAACATCTCTGGTGGTGATGTTCATGGGCGAAGGTAACCACTTACCATCAGGTGGTCCTTCTGCTCGTTTGCCATCCGTTATCCATAAATGCTCTGCTATTTATGAAATACACCCAATTTTCAATGGACCGTTGACACCGTGTTGATTTTAAAATTAATTTTATACGTTTAATTGTTTTTTATATTAATTAATTATAAGAATGTTAGGATATATTGTTTTAAATATATATATTTATGAGAAAAGTCGTTTTTTTTTCAAATACTTTAAACTGGCCAAAACCAAAAAGATATAAAGTGCGGCGTTGAGTTCCGCTACTCAGCATACATTGCCTCAATTCAGCGGAAAGTGGGAAATGGAATGTTAAAAGAGAACGGAGTGTCTTAACACTATGGTTCTCAGTTTCACTCTGCCTACCCTGATATGAGCGGGATACAACGTGAAGATAAAAAAAATATCATTTCCAGTGTAAGAATCAAACCCGCAACCAATGGAGTTAAAAATCAGACGCTGTGCTTTCTTTCTTCTTTGGTTTTAAGCAAAACTAAAACATACATACATAGATACATAGCTATACGCTGTATCCCGCATATAGCAGGGTAGGCAGAGGGGTACTCAGAACCTAGTGTTAAGACACTCCGTTCCCCACTTTCCGCCGAGTTGAGGCATTGCGTACTGAGTGGCGGGACTCAACGCCGCGTGCCTTGTTACTTAACCCAGGAAATGATTAATTCCATGGAATCCAACCCACAATATGTTGCATTTACAGTCGCACGCTTGCATGAAGCTAGAAAAAAATTCCATTTGCTTACTTGATTATACATTTTCTATTACACCAAAGGACCAGAAAAGACTTAAATTAAAGAAGAAATGTAAATAGATTGAAAAAATAATATTACTTAGATTATTATTAAATATTATTTAATATACATATTAATCCCAAAGTGTAGATTCAACTTTATAAAAAGGTTTTACTGCAAATCAAAACTTCTATTACGAAAAAGAAGAATTTAGGGAAGAAAACAAAAGAATTCAAATCAATTCACATTCACATCATATTTTGTTCCAACAACACATCTCTCTCTGCCATGGCCAAAATTTTCAAGTAATTTAACCAAACAATAGCAATAATAAACAAAATTAACAATTAATATAAAAAATATAATAAAAAAATGGCGCTAGTCCTGAGAAAAACGATCACACCGAAAAATGTATTCCTATTTAAATATATGAAGGGACGTAAACTATCTACGGCTGTTTGCAAAAAAAATACTACACCTTTCTGTAAGTTGGTTTTAATATTTATTTATTAATAATTACTCTTTTAAATGAGGCCCCATTTTGATATTCATTTTTTTTTTTAAATTCTTCTATAATAAAACGCAAAGATATTAATGTAGACAGTCAGTGTAGTCGCTAGTGATGTAAAAAAAACGATAAAATTTTATTGTTATACATAATGAATATTATATTTAATATTCAGTCCGTTTTTCTTGTTCAATATTTTTCATTGTCATAAATGACATTTAAAAATAAGAATTTATATGACGACCGACATATATATTATTTTTATATATCAAAAGTGCCTTATTGATTTACCGCTGGTATTATTGTTATTTCGGAGAACGGGAATGGTGGCTGACTGTGAAGAACTTCCATCTATAATACTCGGCTCGATCCTCGTTCTTCGAATAACACTCACCAGCTCATCCGCACCGAGTATTATATATGGATGTTCTTTGCAGCTAGCGCAGTGTTGGCCAGCCATGATGCCAAAATTACCCTCTGCTGTGGTGATTTTAAACAATACCGAGGCTACGCTGAAAAGAAAGGTGAAACGAAAAATGAACCATGCTGTGGATGCCCTTGTGGACCATGTGGACCGTGTGGCCCGTGTGGCCCTTGTGGACCATGTCGCTGCCCTTGCCCGTGTGGACCTTGTGGACCTTGTGGCCCTTGTGGACCTTGTGGGCCTTGTGGTCCATGTGGCCCTTGTGGCCCCTGTGGACCTTGCGGACCTTGCCGTTGTCCCGGTCCCTGTGGTCCTTGCGGTCCTTGCGGTCCCTGTGGTCCTTGTGGACCTTGTGGACCTTGTGGTCCGTGTGGCCCTTGCTGTCCATGCCCATGCCCATGTCCTGGTAAATGCCCACCGCCAAAGAAATGTGAAAATGCCGTTTGCCCATTATGTGGAGCTAAATCTATAATGGCCGCCGCAAATGCCGCCCCTGGTATACCTCCAGATGCAATGTTCCAAGGACCTATGAAACCGAATACAAAAGAATCTAAAGCACCGTTACGAGGCGCTTCTATAAAAATAACACCATAATATTTTTTGTTGATGTTTACAAATTAACATAATAAATTATTATAAATTAACTTTCATTTTATTCTATTCCTTTAAGAAATATTAATTCAAAACAAAAGCTATCAATGTATTTGTTGAAATAGTGAAGGTATTCATATATATTTTAATAATATTTAAAGAACCTTTTTAAGACAATCCATACAGCGTATTCATCTTTGCAGTCTCTGCGGCAGTACGACATGAATACAGGAGACAAAGATTTTCATCAAATGCACTTAAAGTGAGAAAACAAGTATGTTCACCCATCTTGCACAATAACAGCCACATTGGTTTATGTCCTAGAAGATCGTGTCCAAACATAGACACGAAAGAGGTAGTCTTACCAAATAGAACTTTTAGCACAACAAGACTAGAATGTCAAGTACATCGTCTTAAGTCGAGACGAGAATATACAAAGACCTGTAGTGCTTGTTGTCCATGTCCATGTCCATGCAAGTCTCCATGTGGCCCATGTCCATGTAAATGCCCATGCACCTGTTTGCCTCCTCCTTGTAATACTCCACCTAAATGTCTCCAATATATGACAGGGTATTATTACTATCCATATGGCACATGGTTTTGTGGTCCTTACCACGCCACTGGAACATGTGCATGTGTAAATGGGAAATGTTTATGCGCCTGTCCGAAATGTTGTACAGCATGCGTCTGTACTGTAGCTACTACAGGAAATGAAAATGAGAAAAGTAAATTGAAAGCTAGTTCCGTTTCTGCGGAATCTCCTTGCCAAACTTTAATTGAACTTCAAAGTGGGACATATTTCGATTCAAATAAAATTGAGGCTAAGAAAGCAAGTAAAGAAACAAAAAAGGATGTACCATCTATATTGGGATCCATGATCGAACCTAGTCCAAAGCTAACACCTCATCATAGTTTGGACAGCAAAACACCAAAGAAATATCCAATTTTGTATAATAAATTTAAACGAAATTACCATACACAGACCTTTGCCTGCAATAAGGAGTTGCTAAATATAAATGATGCTCATGAAATAGACGGTATATTACATCAAAGCGCATACCAACTTCCAAGAGAGATAAGACTTTCTCCCGAAAAACATAAAAAGCAAAAATTATTTGTTCTAAATACGACATCAAATGTTCGAGACGTGAAAAAAAGAAGATAATAAACCATCATCTATTTTTTCATACTGATTTTGAGCCATTTCATTTGTAATAATACTTGAATATTTATAATAGTTTTTGTTAAATGAAATAACAAATAGTAAATTTAAAATTAATGCAACAAATTTACAAATAAATGTTTTATAATCTAAGCTGTAGTTTCACTTTATACAACAACAATCGTATGATCTCTTATTTTTTTCCCATTATTGATTATTTTAAACTCAATTTACGTTTCAGTTCGCAACGTAATGAAGAGAAATAATTGTAAACGAACGCAGAGAATTAAGTCACTTTTTTTGTCAAAACGTAGAAACATAGAGAATGAAAATATAATCACACTTGATAACAGATTTCATAAGAATATATCATGTCCTAATATGACTAGATATATGACATGTATGAAGAGACCACTATCAACGAAATTTAAGGAAACATCATCATCGTTACTTTTGAAAAATCAGAATGTACTTAACGGAAAATTATTAACTAACTACATATTGCCTGATTATTTGAAGAGATCTTTGTCTACATCGATAGTTACTTTAACAGCTAAATGTTCTTGTCCTGCACCATGCAGTTGCCTTCCACCACCCTGCAATACTCCTCCTAAATGTATTCAATATATGACAGGCTACTATTATTATCCTTATGGAACTTGGTTTTGCGGTCCATACCATGTGTCGACAGGATCATGTGGTCCTTGTAAGGGTCCTATAAAGCCAGGTGGCCCTTGTGGACCCTCACCACCTTGTCCATGTGGGCCCTGTGGACCTTGTGGGCCTCTTTGTTGCTGTGGAGTGACGTTAGGTGGACAAAATCTACAATCAAACAGTAACTTTAACTCAAATGAACAGTGGCCAATGTTTTATACATATAACTATATGGGTCATCCGTACATGCAATATTATTACAATCCTAACAACTATGCTCATCAAAATCAATATGGACAATATAATACAGAAAATGCTTCCTATGCTCCTTACAATGTTCCTAATCCGCAAACATATGATAACCAGGCAAAGAAACCGTATTCTCAAACGCAAATCCAAGATTCAAGCACGAAAAGTTCTATTAGCTGGCCTCCTCCAGAAGAGCCAAAACTATCTACATTAAACCAAGCAGCTCCTATAATTCCGAACACAGTTGCGAGTCAACCAGCTAAAAACCCTTTCTCCAAAATGCCATATTCATCACCGCCTTTCCCATACGATACAAAACCAGCTCTGACTAAAACACAACCATTCACGAAACCTAAAATAAATGCACGTACTATTTTACCCCCAAATTTAGGTGGAATTTGTTATTATACAACAAGATATATTTCTAAAAATAAAGGTAACATTAAAATGAAAACAAGGAAGAATATGAATACAAGCATAAAAGGTTTTTCTACAGACAAACTAAAGTCAAAGAAGAAAATAATAAATGATTGGAATATTTTTGAAGGCAAACAAGATAACTGACAAATGTAAAAAAAATGTTCAACAAATAGCTTTAAATATTTACTAAAAGAAATAATCAGCCATTAATAAAAACATATTGTAACCGAATTTATCTAATTATTTTTATCTATCTACATTAGTAATTACATAATCTTAATTAATGAAATGTATTAAAATGTTGCTGTATTGTTTGTATTCATGACGCAAGAAGCTATGTTAGATGACGAGGCCCAAAGTAGCATGTTATTAATTATAAGTGATATTTTTTTAGTTTCACTTTTTTAACCGTATGGCACGGTAGGCAAAGAGAAGTATCTTAGGTGAATTCGAGACATTGTTTGTGTAGTGGAGCTCAACGCCACATTTTAGCTTACCATAGCAGTTAAATAAGAAAATTAAATATAATCATTTTCCAATTGGATATCGAACAACCATCATTGCGTTAATCTTAAACGTTCAAGACAATTCATTGAAAAAATAAATGTACCAGTAATTAAGAAACTTTAGAGACAAAACTTTTATAAAAAATGTTATTCAATTAACTTTATATTTTTATCAGAATGCAAAACTAAATTTTAAATTAATATATTTTTGTAAATTCGCTAGTTATCGCGACATTTAATATGTGTAATGCATATTAAATAGTAGTTTTTACTAATTTTATCATGTTTAATTTTAGTTAGTCACACCGTCAGTGCGATTTTAATTTTAATAAAATTTGAACATGAGAATTCGAAGCTACACTTCTTGAATACAACTTTTTATTCATTTTTTTTCTTGAACTTTTACGTGTTATTAACGTTTCACCATTATAGTTTTTTATGAAAATTTTTATGAAATTAAACATCAGATTTCAAAGTAAAAATAACAATTTAAAAGCAGTGTGAAGTTATAATATAAAAAGAAATAACATTAAATTATAAAATATGTTTTTGTAACGCAATAACATAAATATACAAAGAAAAAGGGTTAATATTTTTATTACGTAAATGAATAAGAAATAACCTATGGCTATATGAAATATTTATTTAGCAATTTCAACTATTTTTGATTAAATACGTATTATATTTCCTTAAAACACCAAAATGTGTAAAAAACTTCAGCGATACTTAATGTCAATCTACGTTTCTGAAATAAATAAAAAAAAAGGTTTAAAAATATTTACTTATAAAGAATTGTGATTATTATAAAGAATAATATATTTTAAAGCTTTTTAACTGCTCACACAAATAAATAAACATATACAGGAATCGGTTTCCGTTAACAAAAAAAACCGATAATTTATAATCTATCCCCAAAACGCCATCACTATCGAAGCCAAGCGGCCATTTTGTGTACAATGTTGTTTCCGCCATTGTAAAATGTGGTGGTAGTGTTCGCAAAAATATAGTTTAGTTATGCGGACATAAGAGTTTTGTGATTAATTTAATATAAATATAGTTGTTAAACATGGAAGACGAGTACATGGATACCCAGGACGCTATAAACGATGCTATAAGCCGCGCGAACGATGTTAGTGATACTACAAGTGATCCAGCCAAAGATTTTGCTGATCTAACCGGCTATGATGATGGTTTTGATGATGAAGACGGTGGTAACAGCTTCAGAGGTGGTCGCGGTGGACGTGGTAACTTCAGGTAATAGCCACTTTTGTTTTGTCTTTGAAAATCTTGCTTATGTTAACTCTGTTTTTGGATGCTATAGTATATAATTTACTCTTTAATGATTTATTTGTTTAATTGGCTTATATCTGTTGTAATTATTGCGTTTTTTATTATTTATTCTTATATTCTATATGATAACATATAGTTGAGTGTTGTTATGCAATTCGTATGTGTAAATCAAATTATATATTGGAAAAACATATATTGAATAAAATATTAGATTTATATAATATTGGATACTAAGCAACGTTTAATATAAACGTTATTGATTTAACTGTGTGGATAAAGTTCAAAGTAACATTATAATTTTTTAATTTATATTTTAAATTAAC
Source organism: Philaethria dido (assembly GCA_033558755.1). Classification (NCBI taxonomy): domain Eukaryota; kingdom Metazoa; phylum Arthropoda; class Insecta; order Lepidoptera; family Nymphalidae; genus Philaethria; species Philaethria dido. The sequence goes on from JAKGSA010000737.1 coordinate 103,593, forward strand.
ATATAGTTATAAGAGGTTATTTGTTCCATTGTTAATAAAATGTAATTATCATATATTATATATGACTAGCTGTTTTACAAGACTTCGTTTGCTTGGACTGTAAAACATAGTAATTTCTCATTCTCCATCAGTGCTCCCCGACACTCCCTGTGGAGCCTACATATTACATGCAAATTTTGGTTTTCTATGGCCAGTTTCAGTCTGTATGTTATCTGTCAGTCACTTAGTAAAGCAAGCATTTTATGTATATAGACAAAAAGTATAAAACAAAAAACTACATAAATTGAATCATATATGCAAGCGTCAATAAATATTACAGGGTCACCTTTAAAATAACTTATGTGTTGATTTGCTTGTTGTTTATTTAAAATAATTGAAATTTGTTTTAAATAGTATATTTTGAATAAAAACTTTAATAGGAATGGGGAGTGGAGTGTCTTAACACTAGGTTCCCTCAGCCTACCCTGCTATATGCGGGATACAGCGTGAAGCTATGTATGTATGTAACTTTAATAGAGGGCGAAGCTCGAAGAGTGGAGACGAGTGTTAATATATATTTTATATAAGCTGTTTATGCATATACTTTGATCGCAAGCCCCAAGTACTGCTCTAAGCTCCTCTCTCTGCAATACAACTGTTCAGAGGTACATCTTTGGAAGCTGAGGAGTTCCTTCTGTTTTCTTATTATATGCATTTATTATTGGAATTCATTTACTTATATACTATAAATGCTTATTTTTACAAGTTTGAAAGATAGTGTCTTGACGCTAAGGTCCTCTCTGATGACTGCTATGGATAATGCATGAAGCTGTTTCTGTTTTTAATATAAATTTATTTGAAAAATATAAAGAATTTCATTTCTTATGTAATTGGCATATATTGATATTTGTTTGAGCTCTGCGATTATTATTTTTTTAAATTTAAAATTGATCATAACATTGTCAATAAAAAAAACATATATATTCCAAAGCAGAAAAAAATAAAATTTAAAGCAGTTGAATTGATTTCGTAATTTATTTATTTTTGAGAAATTATTATTTATTGCATTTTTTATTTAATTTCAAACTGGATATACTATGGTGAAGCCAGGTCTTGGCGCAAAGGCACTAATGTGTGACTGTAAATGACATGTTGTGGGTTCGATTCCCACTCCAGAAAATGAAAATACTTAATAATATTTAGTATTTTCATTTCCTCGCTCTGGATATAAGGCAAAATGTTAAGCTCTGCCACTCAATTACAATACTTCAATTCGGCACAAAGTAGGGAACAGGAATGTTAAAAGAGAATGGAGTGTCTTAATACTAGGTTCTTTGGTTCCCTCTGCCTACCCTGCTATATCTGGAAGAATGGAGAATTCAGCGTGAAGTTAAAAAAAATTATATATACACAAATATATATATGTATATATACTATGGAAACAAGTTTGTGTTATTTTCAATTCTCTAATCGTAGAAGACAAAGTGAATTGCACTAAGTGACTCGATACTCCATTCCTTAAATTGGCTGAGGAGTAGAGAATGGAGTGTCTTAACACTAGGTTCTCTCTCAGGTTTACATTACTGTAGATATATACTCGTAGTTGCTAAGTCAAGAACAGAAACAATGTCGCATTAGGATCTGATTGTAAATCCAATTGGTTATGGGTTCGATTCCAACCCAGACATATGATTATTTATGATTTTATTTGTAAATATTTCAATTCCTCAGTCTGGAATGACATGGTGCGTTGTTAAGTGGTTTTATACACTGTTAAATTGCTGGAGGAGAAGCGATCAGAGTGTCTTAACACTAGGTTCTCTCTCAGGTCTACAATACTGGAGATATGTAGTCACTAAATCAAGTAGAAAAATAATTTCAATAATTGATTTCTTTTATTATTTTGTCAAATGTATTTATTGTAGTATTATGCTATAGTACATTTTGGCATGTTTTTGAGTAAACTATTTGTATCTTTCTCTCATTTTTTTAAATATTTTTATATATGAAATGGGGATGGATGTATCTTGAAATGTTAAGGCACTCCCTTCCCAAAAAGTTGTCTAACTCATTTGCTATGTGAAATAATGCATGAAACAGCTTTATGGATATGTTATATATGAAAATATTATATATCTGGCACTCTATCATATGTACTTTGAGACAAAAACCTAAAATGCTTGTATTAGCTTCACCTATATCTATCTGTTAACATAAGTTATTGCAAAGCTATTTTGCCGTTCAATTTGTTTGAAAATTTGTGCATGTTTCCAAATCTAATGATAATACATTACAATATATTCATAGTGTTAATATGAAGTCTTTGCTGGGACGAGGTTATTACCTAATTAGTGATTTTATAAATGATAACACACCTTGGGAATGAAATGCTCGCTCCAGTGTGTTTCAAAGGTATCATTGCCACTAATAAATAATTGTAAACCATTGATGAATAAAAAAAAAAGAAAGTCCTGCTGATTCTCTTGCGCTGGTTCGTCTCAGGTCTGAGGCATTAAATTTAGTGAACCGGTGGTCAATTATTTGACTTTGACTTTAATTTTTAACTTATTAATTTTAAGTCCTTTTTATTGACTTTAATAAGAGAGGTTCTTAATTCGCCTGTCGTTTCGCAGAGGCACAAGCGTGCGACTGAAAACGCGACAGGCAGTGGGTTCGATTCCCACTCCAGGAAATGTAAAATTTAGTATATTCATTTCTTGGGTTTGGTAACAAGGCAAAGCGGTTTTCTGGTTCCCTCTGCATACCCTGCTATATGCGGGATACAGCGTTAAGTTAAAAAAAAGAAAAAAAAAACGGTGCTCAATTTGACTGATTTTTTTTGTGTGTCATCACATAACTTTTTACTGGGTGACCCAATTTTTCTTAGTTAAGATCTCTTAGTATAATGGTAGTAAGTTTTTATACACTCAGGGATATGATTGTATCTAAAATTTTATTCAATTCAAATTTTGATTAATCAATTAATTATAATGATCATTGTCTACGCTTGTGTCGCAGAGGCACAAGCGTGCGTGTAAATGCTACAGGTTGTGGGTTTGATTCCCGATTCCCATTCCAGGAAATGAAAATTTTAAATCATATTTAATATTTTCGTTTCCTGGGTCTGGTAACAGGGCTAAGCGCGGTGAGAGGTGAGTAGCGGTGAGTTCCGTCACTCAGCACGCAATACCTCAATTCTTTGGAAAGTGGGGAAAGGAAATTTTAAAAGTGAATGAAGTATCTTAATACTTCGGTTCTCAGGTTCCCTCTGCTTACCCTGCTATATGCGGGATACAACGTGAAGATAAAAAAAAATCATTGTGTAATGAGGTTGCTTTTGCGTTATTTTTTTACCGAATAATAATATGTCAATATATGTCTAGGGGCAGAGGTCGCGGACCACCTCCTGGTTGGATGAATGGACCACCACCGCCAATGAGATTCCGAGGCAGAGGCTACGGCCCCGGAGGTCCCCCCATGAGAGGCAGGGGCTTCTTCAGAGGCCGAGGGGGCCCTCGTTTTGGTCCCAATAATGGGCCAAACTTTGACAACAATTGGGGGCCTATGGGGCCTCCTCCACCTGGTATGATGGGGGGTCCCCCGCCGTTTGGGCCCCCACCGGGAATGATGCCGCCTGGAGGGCCAATGGGTCCACCACCTAATATGATGGGTCAGCCTCCTCCGTTTGGACCACCTGGAATGCCTCCGCCGAATATGGTAAGTTATGGCAGATTCTTTATTTATATTTATTTATTTAGATTTGCTAGTGGTTATTACATAAATACTACAAAAAATCACATAACATGGTTCTGTGAATGCATAACCGTTTGAAAGCAAACACGACATGCTTTGATGTGTCCGGTTTCACAATTATATAAACTTAAAAATTATATATAAAATAAAATTACAATAAGTTATAAGAAGGGATAAAAAAGGCAATCAAAAGGAATAAACTATGATGATATTTAACACTACATGGCATAATAATTGGTTGGAACGCTATTATCAATTGACTATATGATCTAATATTGAGCTTCTAAATGTACTGAGTCTATGTTTATATCAACCAATTCACATATTTTATAATATAGATTACATAAACGAGGCAATTGTATTGGCTCCAAAAACAGTTTTTTTAGCCAATGGTGCGAGGAGACGGACATGTTTCCTTGGGTATCGGTATGGTATTCTAGAGTTTATTTTTTCCAGTAAAGTTGAGCAATCTATTTTGTTCCGTAGTAATATGTACAAAAACATGAGGTCCAGTAAGTCCCTTTTCTGTTCTAAGCTGTGAAATCATATTATATATATATATATATTTTTTAACTCCACGCTAAATCCCGCATATAGCACAGGGTAGGCAGAGGGAACCTGAGAACCTAGT